>CAJNOQ010009728.1:0-10017 GCA_905250885.1 Didymodactylos carnosus
AATTGAATAGCTCATAAAATTATCTATCATTCTATGTGTTACTGAATTGTCTGAGTTCATGCTCTAAGGTAATATTCAAAAATACGTGGTTATATTCATCATATCCAAGATATCTGTGATCAAGTTGTATCAAATCAGGGTTGGACACGTGTAGGATGAAGATAATATGGAATCACCATGAGGACAATATGTTTTTGTGTAAAAACTTCTTGCTATGTAGAAATTGATTTGAAAAATTAAAAGAGAACAAAATATAAAATGATTTTTTCAAAAATTTATTAAAATGTGTCTACGTTATTTTTGAATATTACCTTAGAGCATGAACTCAGACAATTCAGTAACACATAGAATGATAGATAATTTTATGAGCTATTCAATTATATGGTTTCTTCTTTTATAATTTATTTGTTTAAAGATAAAAATTTCGAAAAAATTCAAAAAAACAGTAAAAAAGATATCGATTTTTTGTCTTTGTAAAGTCGACAGCTTTTTACTTAATTCAAATTTTTTTTACATATAAATGCAAGAAAATAAATACATCGATAGGATGATAGAGAATTTGAAGCTCTATCAGAATACGTAATTGCTTTTTTTTAAATATAGTTTTATGATGGTGAAAAAATTAAAAAACTAACTTTGAGTGCACAAAAAATATTTTGTGTCGGGGAATCTCGGGTCGAGGGTGCTTGTGCTGTACCCGATTGTTTTCCATGATACGTAACCGAAAACCAAAATGTAAATACATAGGGTTACAGAAAACTCCACAGGCTTTCAGAATATCTCATTGGTTTTTAAAAACTATTTTGTTATGGTGACAATATATGAGAAATACCGACTGAAACTACTTTTTTCCGGGGGGATAGGTAGTTTTTTAGATATGTTTGATCTTCTCCTGACTTAAGAAAATCAAAATCTGTATTTCCGCTAACTCCCTACCTCTAGGCCGATTATATAATATACGGTCCGTTCTGAAGCAAACAACATTTATTGAAACGAGACAACGGTAAAAAAAATTTACCGGAAAAAGGAACGGTAACGGTTTTTTTACCGAGACAAAAAACCGGTAACGGTAAAAGAGTTCTTACCGTACGAAATTTACCGCGGTAACGGTAAACGGATTTATCGGTTACCGCACATCCCTAATCACCATAAGGTAGGTATGCACCAGTTCCACTCTTAGGATTGATGTACTGGTATAATCAGGATTGGTACCAGTCAGGCTTGTTACCAGTTAGGCTTGGTACCAGTCCCGCCGATCACCAATTAGGATTGATACCAATCCTAACCAACATCCAATATTAGATGTAGCCGTAGCGGTTTTTCGTCTCAACTGTCAACAATAATTTGTCAGTTAACGTTCTAAACTTTCAAGTTGAAAGTTTAGAACGTCGACTGACGAGATACCGTTGAAACTTTCAACGGTATTCCGTCAGTTGACGTTCTGGACTGTCAACGTTGAAATCCACTGGTCGAAGATTCTTAAATGAGGGAAACCTTCACTCAACCTACCCCGTAAAGCCTTGACTTGAATGAAGATCTCTCGTCACTCAAAATGTTTTAAGAAATTTATCCGTTTTCTACGTTATTCTGCTCCTTTCCTGCCTCTTTTTTTCAATTTTCTTTCGCATGACCATATTCAGCCTTATAGTAAGCAGTAAAACAATTTTACGAAACGGCGGCGTCTCTGTTGACGAATGCGTCTGTATAAATTAGCTCTCTTTCGATGTGTGTTCGATTTGATAAATATGAAAAATAAATATTGTTAAAAAAAATAAAGCCGGCTATTTTCAATTTTGCTCTATTTTGGTTTAACGAGCAAAGTGCGCTATGCTTTACAGGGCAGACATCTGGCACTAGACACCTGGGATTAGGTCTCTTTTGTATCCGAAACAGGTCCTAAATTTATTCTTATTTTCCAGTGTTAGCGCAATATTTAGAATCTGTACACTTTGTATACTTTTTGGCAGAAATCAGACTGTAGATGGAAAGCAGAGTTGAATAAGATTGGCAGAGTACAAGCGTACGTTATATAAAAGAAATCTCATTGGCAACATTGCGAGAAGATAGATAATTAATTAGAGCGACCTGGCACCAAACTTACGGTTTTAATTCGCGAAAAAACATTGGAAAAGTCGGGAAAACCCTTCAATGTCCTGGGGTTCAAAGCAATTGTAAGCATAATGATAACAGTCGCTTTCAATATCTCTTAGCGGGTTAAATCCCATCCCGCCCTTATATGCAACAAAATTCTAGTGTCTTTTCGATTGAGCTGGAGTACCTGGACAACGAGATATACTGCAGGCAAGTTTATTTTCGTCAAAATGTGCCAAAGGGTTGTATCTAGCTAGCTGAATAAGTATTTAAACTTTACACGTCGTCTGAACAGGCTAAAAAACCTACCGATCCTATAATGTTGTGCCGGGAGTAAATAACTTTTAGGCAAATATAAGTGACAATTTCATAATTGAACCTGGAACAGGCACATATTTAGTAAATTAGTTGAAAAAGACATAAATTATCTGCTCTTTCGAACACCAATGATCCCGTTTATAATTTCATTTTCTTTACTGCTTGTGTAGAATCGAGTCCGAACAGTATACAATTCTAAAATATATGCCCTTAAATTTCCTGTAGGCTATTTCTTACAAGTTCTCGTGGTTCTACTCATATTGGTAAGGAGTAGGAAATATCATAAAAAACTGCTCGGTCTTTTGACCGTACTAATTTTATTTTCTTCAGACGTTCACGTTCTTTACGTACCATTAGTTACGGCATTGGACGAATATTAAATAATATTATTTCAAAAAAAGCAGTTGAACTTAAAATGAAACTGTTTGTACAGCAGTATATAAAAAATCGATGTTTTGCGCAAAATCTCGCTAAAAATCACTTATTTAACAAAACTAGGTATGCAGAAAAATTCAGGAAAAAATTTTCTACAATATGATGTGTTTTTTCAATGATAAACAATGATTCTTTTTAGATGAAATCAGAGAGATCTTTAAGAAAGGTCCTTTTCTCCTGTTTTTCGGCCATCTTAGCGACAGCCAGTATTCCCTAGTTTTTCAGGTAAAAAAATCAAAAGATTTATTTGTAAATTACACATTCTAATAGAGCGCGAAATTTTGCATTTTTTGGTCTATAAACTAATGATTTGAACTTTGAATTTTATACTGAAATAGTCAAAACTTTCTTTAGTGCTAGAAACTGTGGTGGACTTGGAAGTTTATGTATTAAAGCCACTACCAATTAAAATAAATTTCCTTCGAGCAAATGCTTTTATAAAGCATGCAGTTCTTCACCATTTGACTGTAATAAAATTATTTCAAATCTTTTTGTATTCATTATAAGCAATTAGAAAAAGTGAGCAGTTTGCACTTTAAAACTGCATTGAATTTTGGAAAATTTGGAGCTATTCCTGTTAGACTGACTATGCCAAATATCAAAGATGAATCTTAAAAATGAATTTACAATCTTGTAGAGAATTAAATTGTCTATCATTTGGTATAGTAAGGAATTTTTTTCTGAAACGATTCGTAAATTCATCGTTCTAGAAATTGTTTCAGAACTTGTGGGACACCCTTTATGGATGCAAAGAAACTGGTTGAAAATCCGGATCAGATATTCGGCATATTGAAAAAATAATTTATATTATTGTTGCTATTTTCTTCTCTTCTTAAAAAGCGTTTTTTGTTTCATGTGATTTAATCGCCAAAATGGACGGAGACTCCTCACTACAACTGTTGATGTCAGACATAAAGCAAATAACATTTTTTTTTCTTTTCTATCAATCGATGTAATTGCCCAATTGTTATATGTAAAAAAAAAGAACATATAAAGTCTAATGCACTAACTGTATTTCTGTTCTAACAGAGTAAATTAAGACTATGACAACAAAAAAACATTTAGAAAAAGTATTAGTAGAATTTCAAACCAATTCATCGGTACCATATAGATGATAATAATTTATTTTGTTGGCAAATAGTGTATTCTGGTCCAACAGAAACACCATATCAAGGTGGTACTTTTTTCTTGATATTCAATTTCCTGACGATTATCCACATCATGCACCAAATATTAGTTCTACAGCAAAAATTGATCATCCAAACATTAGTGAATCAACAGATCGAATGGATATGGACATTTTATATAAATCTAATTGGCCTCATTGTTTATATGGCTTAACAATTGGGAAAGTATTATGAATGATTTATTCATTAATTTGTTTACCAGATTTTTCATTAGGTGATGGTTTAAATAAAGAAGCAACAAAATTCTATAAATGTTAACGGGAAAAATTTAATCAAAAAGCAAAAGAAGGGACACAGAAATATGCAGCAAAAACTTTTAGATGACTATACTATATACAGGAACTTCTGACAAACGCTTTCTTGCTCTTTGTCTTACACAGCGGTGCGTCCATATGAAACCTCTCATCACTGGCGCTTTCACTGTCACTATCTCATCTTGTACACATTTGAAAATGATGCGTTTTGATGCATAACACAGCTCCGTAGCTTTTGCGCGAGTTGCCCAATCTGTAGTCGCTCACTTTGCTATTTACAAGGACTGACTCTATTTTATCTGTACTATACCATGGACTTCAGTGGAACTTTTAAAAATTAACTGAGAATACTTTCGTTTTTGACAGGGTTTTCTAAAAATCTTCAGAAGGAAGACTAGATTTTTTACTAATCTAAAGCACAAAATCTGATTGTTGATGAATCAGTTGATAAATCGTGCAACAACCAAAGAAATTTTTGAAATTCGTAAAACTCAATTTTTAAATTAAATTTTACAAAAATTTGAACTTTAAAAACCAGTATTTTGGACTTTAAAAATCGAGTTTAAGACATTTCGAAAATTCCTTTGATTTTTTACACTGAATTTGATGCTGAATAATTTTTGTTCCCACACTTTTGTTCCATAATGCTTTCCTAAAGCGAAACGCTGTCCAAGGCTTTCTTAAAAATGCGAATAGTATGGACAAGTCAAGTCAATTTTCTCCGTCAGACTTCATCCGATAACGACGAAAATTGCTTTTTATACATGGTATAGTACAGATAAAATAGAGTCAGTCCTTGTAAATAGCAAAGTGAGCGACTTTACTGGGAAAATAAAATATAGATTGGGCAACTTGCGCAGAAACTACGGAGCTGTGTTATGCATCAAAAGGAAAGGCGACCTCTTCAGTATTTTGCGATTATCTCAGCAACGAAAGGGTTTTGGGAGCCGGGGTGGTGGTATGCATGATCCTCGATCAAAGCTCTATCGAATGGTGTACAACACATCGAAAATAAATTCCACTGAAAGTTTGCATTTTTTCCACCTTACCCGTAAAGTCAAAACGTATTTAATCAAATTTAGAAGATCTGTATTGGTTTTATTAGTAATCTTTTATCATTATTAGCATTTTCAATTGCTCAAATGAGGCAAAACATCAAATAGCAAATTCTTTTCTTGCTGTCAATTAGGGTAGCTTAACACTGATAAGACTAGTGTGGTATCTCCTAATTGATATATTTCAAGTTCAATTAACAACTTTTTTTGCACTGCTAACTAAACTTCATCACTTCCTTAAGGTCCCTTCACGTTAAGTTCCTTCACTCAAGGATGGAGTAAATCGATGCATGTTATCGTGCACGAGAACGAACATTTTGTCCGTCATAGATATTTTTTTGCTTTTCTGCCTATCGCTCAAAAAGAGAGAAAATTAGGATATAGAAGGTGAAACGCGTGCTTATTTGCTACGATTCTATATCAGTTGTTTGAAGATATCCAAGCTAAGCCATATTTCATTTTTAGACAAACTCTCACTTGAAAACGTATGATCAATAAATCTTAAATTATGTGAATGTTCTGTTATTATACTATGGCGTAAAGACTTGTTGAAAGCACTAGCTGTTAGTGGATTATCCACCTTCTTGTTTTCTTTCATTCCCAGACATAAATTAATACGTGGTGATAAACACATGGAATTTGGAAGAAATTTAACCCAGACCGATGCTATTAAGGGCTCCCCCCCCCAGAAACCTATTTCTGTCCAGGTACATTCCGTCTTGATGAAAATTACAGACAATGTGTATCTTGAGGTAACTTAGTGATCCTAGTAATTTAAGCCTCTTGTCACTTGTTTTCCCAGAGTTATGCTTAAATTAGTGATGAAAAAGTATGGCTTTGTACTTCCAAGATTCCGCCGTCATTTTTCGAGCTAGAAATTTTCGGTTGGTTTCGAAAAACAGGGAAATGTTTTTTCTATGTCGTGACGTGGTTGGAGTTTTTAATTTAACTTTAGTTCAGGAGAAGTTTAAAAGATTTTCGAAAAGTCAATAAAGTCTCTCTAACTTTCCAGAAACCTTTTAAATTTCTCCTGAACTAAAGTATAATTGAAAAATCCAACGAGATCACGACATAGAAAAAACATTTCTCTATTTTTTGAAATCAATCCGAAACCTCTAGCGTGAAAAATGACTGAGATATTTTGAAAGTAAGAAACGCTATAATCGTAGAAAGAGATTTTGAGAGAAAACGGTGTGCAATGGTTGATCTACTCTAGGGCTTCTGGGAAAATGCTTCTAACTTTTTGATGCAACGTCGTACAGGGTTGTGCGACGTCTTATTTTGATTGGAAAAGCCCGCTCTACAAGTTTAGCTACTATTCAGAACTATTCAGAAAAAAGTTCAGTTGCATAAATATCCTGATAAGAAATATTATTTGAAGACCTTGTTTTCCGAGACTCCTGGAAAACTCGCTCGAAAACCAAGGAAAACCACATCTGGGGTTGAAAGCAACACAGATTCTGAAATTAGTAACTTCAGGCTATTCTCCCATGAGCTTATGTCAAAATCGACTTTTCTAAGTAAGGGGGGACCCTTAACCTGTGTACAAATAAATTTGAGAATGATGCAAAGATCACAATAATGACCGAGATACAATTAAAAATCATTCAAGAGACCGTCATTTTGTGCAGATCTAGATCTCTAGGTGTATCTGATCGAAACAACGAAACTGTCAAAGCAATATATGATGTAGCTTCGCTCTGATGAGTACTAGCTATTGTGCATATATAAAGAAAAATAATAAAGAGAGTTAATTTAATGTTTATCATCTATATTTCATGTAAATAATAAGAAAAAAAGTTGAAAGCACTAGCTGTCATGGATTATCCACCGTCTTGTTTTGTTTCATTCCCCGATAAACATTAAATACGGTAGAAAACTTTATTATTACTAATTATTATCATTTCAGAAAGACCTCTCCTCAAAATGTCCTCGAGGCCTAATTCCGATGTTAGAAACATGATTGTTTTTACTTTCATCATGCTTTACCCGGTTTTCTCTTCGGGAGCATGATGAAAGCTGGTTTTCTTCTTTGTGGTGATGATAACGCCGATGTTATCTAAAGTATATTTGTTCTTTTACTTTTGATATGAGAAGATCTCCGTGCGTCAAACAGGACCGAACTGATCTTTGCTACATTCTGAGAGTTACTAACAGCAAAGCAATGTTACGCCCAGGATACTCACAATTGTTGTAAAAAACATCAACCTTTGATGCATTTCTCACTTCTGTGCATTTTTATTTCGAGACTCTTACACAGTAAAAATCAATTGAGGAAAAACACAGAAGTCCTTAAATATAATAGATTTTCTGAGAAGAAAGACTCGTTTCTGATATACCCAAAACGTCTGAAGAAAAATTCCAATTGTGCAACAAAGGCTGACAAAATAAGTAAACAGGTTAAATGAAGCGAATAAATGTACTAAGGCATTAAATATATATATATATATATTAAGAGGAGAATCACATGTCACATTATTTCGAAAACTATTCTACACAGTGCCGTTGTTCCACGCTATCTCAATCACATATATTATCTCCAGCAGTTGGTACTATAATGGACGTATGTATATCGAGAACTTTCTCTCAACTTCTTGAAAGCAATAAGCTCGATCTGTTGTCCAAATATACAAAATACAACGCTGATGCTGACCTTTTAGGGCGAAAGCTATGTGTTTTCAGAAGAAGAGAGCAATGGTAAAAGCACTGATGATGCATTCGGTGTCATCGTAAATGAATGTCAACGTGCTGCCGCAACTGTACGCAAACAACATGCATTAAGTAATTAAACTTCCTTCTGTCTGAACTGCATACACATCAAATAAATATTGATCTGATCAAAAGAAGCCTTAAAAGAGTCTGAGAGAAGAGATGTAGTTTACTATCCTGAACGCTTTGGGATAAAGGTGGATGGATATTAACGATTTCGTCGCAATTCTGAAGGACCGTATCCACTTTTCCTCACGCTATTTACCTTTTTCTAGCACCAATCTTTCACTCTCCCGCGGGTTTCCACTACGGTCGAGTGCACGGTACATGTTGACAATTAACTATGAATTTAATTCAAATGAGATGAATTTATAATTAGATTCTACTGGAACCGAAACAGCTTAAGTCGACGCGTACGGTGAACGGGATCAAGTTCCAAAAGTTTCTGTTCTCCGTTTGCAGTCGTGTCAGAACAAATAGAATGCTAACACAAATTGGCTATGCATCGCTTTCGGTTATAATGGAAACCGAAATAACCGACCACCGCTAATAATCAAAGAAGTTTTATGATCTACTCAGTTCTGAATGTTCTTAAACGCAAACAACTCGATGAAAATAAGGTATGTAAAATGCGATCTTGGCTTGAATTTTTTCATGACAGTTCAGGCCTTTTGTGTTTTCATCTTTCAAGATGAAGAAAGCAAGTATTTGAAGGTGGGTGGTCGAAACACGCCATGCTACGACAATATGAAATAAATGGCTAAAAACGCAATAAACCAATGATGTGAACAATAAGTTTATATTTCACTCATACGTAAAACGAACACAAAGAGAAAGAAAGTATATGTTTCACCTGCTGGTCAGTATTACTTCCACTACCAAAGTATTAATATACTCATACATTAAATACATATCCTTGGGGACACTACACAAGTTTTTGGCGCAAGCAGTAAGAATGCAATTGATAAGAGATCCGAATAATGAGGCTGAGAAGTAAACGAAGTATTTATTTACTATCTGGTTTTTGATTGTTTTTGATTTCTGTGAACACGAATCGGGACACAAAATATTTCATTCAAGTTTAAAATGTTTTGTATACGAGTCCTATAGGTAAGTATCTGACATCTCTATATCAAACATGATAGATAGGGCCAGTGCTATTTTTTTCATTCTCAGTTATTTTTTCATGGCGATCAGACGTGTTTTGGCTTGAGTGTGTTATCTGGTAATGTGATTACAGTTACAACGTAAACAACTGATTTTATGCAATCTGGTCATCAGCGTAGTCCCCCGTCACCATCACAAATATCTAGTAAAAAATTAAAACAATTAACTACAACCGCAATGTCAACTAATGCCATAAGCTTAGCGTTAACCCAAATGGTTAAAGAAATCTTTTCGTCTTCATCTTTTGTTCAGCAAATGTGTAATTCATTACTAACCTCGGATTTGTTTACTAACTCTATTGCTAGGGTAGTTGAAGAAGCTGTAAATAATTATCGTTATGAAGTTGAAGATTTTAAATCTGAATTAAAGAAAGTGAATGATAACATTTTACTGTTACAATGTCAAACGAATGACTTAGCACAGTATAATAAAAGAAAAGATCTTATACTATATGGTATACCATTTAAACAAAATGAAAATACGTATGATGTAGTATTAGAATTAGCTGTTAGTGTTGAATTGCAATTGAACAAAAATGATTTTTATGCTATTCATCGTTTGCCATTATCTAAACGAGGTAAAGATAAATCGCGACAAGCTGTTATTATTAGTTTTCTACGTTTTACTGACAGAAATAATTTTTATGATGTACGGAAAAAATTACGACAAATCGAACGATATAAGGATGTATTTATTAACGAACATTTAACACCATTGAACAATCATATTTTTCAATACGCTAAACAAAATCTAAATAAACAACAAGTATTTACACGTAATGGTAATGTTTACTATTATTTG
>CAJNOQ010009729.1:0-10017 GCA_905250885.1 Didymodactylos carnosus
AAGCTTCACGCAATGGTTCAAATGTTTGTTTATTTCAGATTTAGTGATCTAATCGACGGAATTGATACGCGTAAGTTTTGTCGAATTGATTCGAATCTCGTCATTTGCCGATCTCTTGTTACGTATTTGAGTCTGTATTATAAATTTCCATCTTTAGATAGAATTGTTAAAAGTTTTTCCAGACTTGAACTCTGCATCTGGTCATTCGATATAGCTGTTACAGTGGTACAACAGTAAACAAGCAATGGAATAGACTATATTCACTGACATTTTGCTGTCTTGATATGAAATATTTTAAAAGTATTATATTATTAATAAAAAGCCTCAAATTTATAATATCTTCGTGTCAATACAATTTCTTCATGCAGACACGGCTATTGCACTGAAGACCAGAGTTAAACTCTCTAAGGACGCCAGTAGATAGAGACGCTAGTTTTATGATAGATTTAAAATTAATTTTCCTATAAACGTCTACTTATTCATGGCATCACTTTGTATTTCCAAGAAGTTTGTGGTGTTTCCTCCTGTATTTACATTAGATACGTAGCAATATCGTAGTTTTAATCAAAATTGTCTGTTATCAAAGGCTTTTTGTTTGACACAATAATGTGAATAACTGATCTGTTATTTTTCCTTCTTCTTTATCTTGGAAAGAAGTATTCGTGGGATTGTGTCATTTTCAACTTTTCAAAAATATACATCGCCGTTTTGAAAAGAACTAATATCCCAGATCAACTTTCCTTTTTTCACTGTATAAGATTATTACAACTACATATTTTGATCCTTTGATTGTCTGGACTATCATTGTCAAATCCAGCGATTACATGTAAAATGAAATGTAATAAATGTAAAGCCTTAGTATACTTCCGAAAATATTTAAACTTCAATATTCGAATCATCTCTTACAGCAATGCTAACACATAATAATATGAGGTATTTGAATATAACATTCTCCGATCTGAATAAAAATAAATGTTAAGAGAATGAATCTAATATTTAATACAGATCATTTTTCGAAATCGTTAGTCTCTCATGAAAAGTAAAAAAAACTGCAAACATTTTCCTCTGATTGAGATGGTGTTAGGGAGATATAATAGGACAACAGAACTTTTTCTTTCTTTCTTTCTTTCCCACACATTGGGGGTTTGTAGCAGTTTCGATACTAAAAATGAATAATATTACGAGGTAAATATTAGCTAAAGGATATGGAGGGCAGCGAAAAACGTTTTACGGTTAGTACAAACCTCCTCAAACTTTATAAGAAATCCCTAAATTGACAAGAAAATATTTTAATAAAGACTTAGATGTATAAAAAGGCCAAAATTATCTGCTGTATACCTCATTTATTCAAGAAAGATATGTTTTTATTCAAAGTCATTCTCCTTTGTTGCGTTATTTTGACGGTCCGTGGAAAAATTGCAACAAAAGTACAAATTCAGGTCAGTAATTCAACCAGAGCTGATGTTATTCCATTAGAATTTCGATTTAATTCAAACAGCCATATTAACGGGTGGTATTGTTTACAAATCTATGAATATTCGTTTTCGTGGCAAGATAATTATCTGTGCACTAACAAGGAGATCGGATTAACCTATTCGCATGAGTTGGAAGCTTGTCCAAACAATCAACAAAAATGTGTGACTCTTTTAGACCAGGCTAATATAAACTGGTATGATAATAGACTCTGTTTACCACTGATTTCTAACATTGAATTAATCTGGTCTTATTGCGGTCCATTGCGAAATATGAAATGTATTAATTTTCTTGATCCAAACACAGCAGAACATTTTCAAGATAATTATTTGTGCTGGAAAGAACACAATAACTAGCCGTTTTTTAATAATCTTGTATGAGTCTTTTGAATGATATACATAATAAATGTAGAGTGTGGATAATAGAGAAGCTTGTTTATGTACTGTATTATACTATATTTAATGAAGAATCGTAGTTTAAATAAAATACCAGTATCCTGCATTCATGGAGCGCTGTTTAACATTTAGTAGAGGAACGTATCGCGTGTATACCACCAACTGACTTATTCCGCCGAATAGATCTTATTGAACTCGAAAACATTTTTTAATTCTGTTATGTTATGAAAGTTTTTGGAAACCTTGGACTACGGCCCTTTCAAAAATTGCTTTAAATTCATAGAAAACATAAATCAAGACTTTTTCTGATGATACCAGATTGTACAGCAAACATTTCTGTGCTTTTCTGTTTGGCAGTGAACACAGTTTACTGAATTTCTTAGCCATTTTAAAAACTGTAGACCTTGGGTTAGACTTAAATTGAAGTGAACGGTCATAAGAATGACAAAAAGAGACGTTTTTTTTAACTAGACCGTGACTACTTTACATTGTTGAAAGTTATACACCAGTTGTTTTGCTTTTTTCGAACTTTTGAGGTGAAAGTTTGATGCATTGTACAGAATGAAAGTAAAAATAAAATATTCTCGTGCAATTCATTTTAACATAATTTTATTTGTTGTACTTACCGAATGAGTTCTATGGTTAGCACCCAGAAGAATATGACATGAGCGTTTTTGTTTCTCATAAGAAGACGTATTAATATGCTAATACCATACAAGATATAAAATCTGTTTACGCAGTTGTTTCGAGTGCCAGTAATACGAATTTCGAAAAGCCACCATTTTTAATTAAGTTTTCACTGCTTATTCATTGTATGAACGAACTTATTCGGATTAACTGAAGATTTGATGTCAACTTACTTTCTACCTTTTGTATAGACTAAGTTGGGGTAATTTAGCCACTTTAATTTTCACGGTATTTTGAGGGTACCTGAAGCATTTTTGCTCTGGAAAAACAGCACTTCACAGGTGAATAGACCGGACATTTCTCTGTCTGTCAATGTAAAAATCTTATTAAAGGTCAATAAAATTAGTTAGTACCCATCAACTTCTAGAGAGATCAAAACAGATCAGGTCATGACTGGTTTGGATGCAATGCAGAAAAAAATATTTCCGCCGCTGTCGAATACCTCAAAAGAAAGGTTCAAGCTCGAACATTAGAAAATTGCGTAGAGTTCCTTGAGTTTTGGGAAACATCTTAGCTTTGCAGTCACAATACTTGCATTCTTCTCTGATCTTTAAAAGGACACTATTTTTTTTTCGATAATACCTAATGAAATTACAAGAAAATTCAAGTTTTCGTACCAAGATTACTCTGAAAAGGTAGAATAGTGTACAGACCTACTTAAAACTCAGTTCTGTATTCATCGATGTCAAAAATTGATCTATCCGATTTCAGAGTGCGTTCTACCCCGTGATTTTGACCATTAGAACGCATCAATTAGATAAGAGTCTGATCAATTCCGTCATTGAAAACAATATAAGCGGAAGAGATACACTTATTGGCTGGATTCGCCAAATCGGAACACGACAAGCATCGACTGCTGAAGCGTTTGGTCCAATAATCTATAGTGAAGAAGTTGCTAGATAAATTTATCGGAAGGAGCATAGGTGCTGTGGTTAAGTCAGCACATGTTCCTGGAACAAATTTGCTGTCTGATGTACAAAGTATTCGTATATACATCCGATATTTGAATTTGAGTAAGGTTTCTCAGCGCGAGTAAGTTCTACTTCGGCTTCTTTCTAATTCTTGCAAAATGTATCTGACTTTTAAGTTTTTTTCTTGATCAGATAGTATTTAACACAAAGCACACAATCGAGTTCACTATAGTCATCAACAATAAGATCAAAATGAAAAGTTACTATTTCTCCTTTATGTTTTTGTGGTTACATGCTTGTCTTTTCCTTTAGTCGATAGCTGTGACCGACATTTTCCTGCTTTGCAGCTTGATCTTTTTCCGTTCTAATTTTATCTATTATTCCTTTACGATCATCTTCGATGATACCTTTTTCTCGTAACATATCATCATGCTTTCTAAATTCATCTAATCCATCGTCTATAAAGTGCAAATTTACAAATAAATTAGTCAAGTATTATCTGATTATAATAAAGATAATTTCTAATTAAATGAATTAAAAACTATGTATAAAGTGTAAAACAAAAATTTACAACGTTTTGTTGTTTCCATAACCATTCTCTTCAAAACGAGAAATATCCCAGCTCTCTACAATGGTTGGTTATCAGTCATAATTTTTATCCATATAATTTGGTAGAACTGAGGAAAAATAAATTGGTGTAACTGAAGAAAAAGTGTGCAGTCGTCCGAAACGAAAGCTGGTAATTGTACGGCAGACGTTAACTCAATGATGAACATGAGAAGAAATAATTACAGCTTCTAAAACTGAACTTTAGATGTAAATCGCTGAACTGTTAGCAAGGGCAATTCTAATGTCGACTAACGCGAAATGATGGACTCTAGAGGGTTTTATCGAAAGCTTTTTCTGTATAAAATGTGACTAGTATGGTACCCACGAGTGGCTGAGAGTTCAGATTATCATTTACTTTGTTCAGTAGATATAACAATGCACCTATTGTCCATGTTTTGAAACAAAATTCGAACTGCTTATAAGCGAAGAAGTTGTAGGCTGAGAAAAGAATTGGTCGTAGACTATTCTTCCTAGTATTTTACTAAACATACTGGAGGAATAAGGTCGGTCTGTAATTAGACAGGATTCGTATGTATTCCAGTAACCGGAGCCATATTTGGAAAGAGTCCAGTTTCTATAGAAAGTTTGAACGTCTGTTTTATTCGTCGTACTACAATTGCAACATTTCTTTTTAGTAATATCGCTCGGATATTATCTGATACGCATGCGATATGATTTCTTAAACTGTTGATACCATTAGTTACCATTAGAATCTACTCTAGTATATAATAAGAGGATCCTTTCGGTGCTGGAGAATCAGAAGTTCTTAGTGATTCCCAGTCAAATAGATCTAAAATATTAGCTAATAATGCTTTGTGTCTAGTAGCGTAGGTTGGAAATAATTGAAGTTTCATACAAGATTCTGTGTACAAGCCTAGTCAAAGGGCGAGACTCTTCTTTTTCAAGTCCCGAGTCTTGCTTGAGTCATTTTTTTAAACTAAAGGTTCTACTACTTTTTCTTAGAAAGGTCATCGTAAAAAGGCAGCAAGCCTGCTTCTACAGCTGTCAGTGCTTTTTATTATATATCGATTATTTTCTCTTTTTTCGATTAATCAAAGGAATGTAAATAAAACTTGGCTAAAGGACTTCCTTCCCCATTCAGAAGAGAATGGAGATTTTGGATCAAACCTTGAAGCTGTTTTCTTCTACCATTCGTACAACATTATGCCTAAACACCAAGCTTTATATTTCCATTTTGCTATTTCTGTCGGGTTATACACAGCAGTTTTAGCAGAAGTGTCAGCATTGATTTGACGAAGTAAAACCAAGTGTAAAACTTTTTGGCTGTTACGCAGAGTTTTGCGTAGATAATCGAATAAAATCCCTCTTAATGGTATGAGGACTGACGACTAAGTGCATCCGCTATAGTGTCACTAAAACATATAGGATATTCAAAATTCGAACTGAAATTTATTAGATGAAAACTTTAGATTTAAATTAGCTACAAATAACATTTCATTTCCCCATATTTTTTTGTTATGCTCAAGCGTAGCTACTGAGATCTCCGATGAGGACGCCGCACGATGAATCTCCAGCACAGTCTGTTAGTGGCGGCCTCATCGGAGATCTCAGTAGCTACGCTTGAACATAACAAAAAAATATGGGGGAATGAAATATTATTTGAAGCTAATTTAAATCTAAAGTTTTCATCTAATAAATTTCAGTTCGAATTTTGAATATCCTATATGTTTTAGTGACACTATAGCGGATGCACTTAGTCGTCAGTCCTCGTACCATAACAGAGAAGGAGGAAAAAAGCCTTCTGTATCGTTACAATATCCTCACTACTTAATCTCCTATGTTTTGCATATGTTGCCGCTACATCAACATCAATCATCAAACAAGCTCCACTTATTTTCTAACATATTAAATACGCAAACTTTTCAATAATACTATTCACCTCTGACACAAATACCTGATGGCTACTATCCCTTATTTTACTAATTGTCAAATATTTCAAACTAATAAATGTGCTTGATAATTGGTTACACACAAAAGTCTCACAGTGACGCATATGAATATCGAGCTGTGGAATTTGATGGAAAAAGTTAACATTCAATTCGTGTCGATTTTTGAAAAAATCATCGAAGTGTTTGATAAAACTAACATCAACGTGTCGAATGTTTGGTCCAAGTGATGGGAGAATATTGTTCATTAACAAATAATCATAATTATTTAAACGGCAATTTAAACAATTAGTTATCAGTTTTGATACTTTTTTGTTAGCAATGATCGGTGCTTGACAATCAGATAATAGCGAATAAATTGAACATAACTCGAGTGTCTGGCGACTCGGAACATTCTTAATTTCAATTTGTTGGTTGAAGTTGAACAAATGTGAGAATAATAACAACAGGACCCATTTGGAAAAATGGTGCGATTATTTTTTACGTCAGTCAGATAAAAAAAGTAATAGCAAGAAATTTTTACAAATTGGAATTTTCAATCATAGTTGAATATCACCCGTAACTTACAATAGTTCTATAAACTTATTTATTTTTCTGTATGGGTAACTCCAAGCGTTCTCTCCGAAATAGGAGTTGAGTCAGACTTTCTTTTTGACTACCAAAGCGGTAAAAAAATACGCTTGCTGCTACCCGACCCAAGTTTTAACTCTCCAAAGCTAGCCGATGCGTTTAAATCGGGCGCTAACCGTGAGGGGTTTTTTCAATTTGCCGCGTGTGTCAGTCATTTATGCTCAGTTTATTGAGTGAAATTCTATTTAATTAGAGAAATGGATGACTTCGACGTTGCTCGAAGATTTTTATTCATTGATAATTGGAGTTTATTCGAGTATGAAAATAATTATTTTATTTTATTTTCTCTAATTTTCTTTTCAGTACTTCAGTGCCGGAAACTTACGGCAGACATATCGAGTAAGTCATGTGATTCTTGTTATTGATAGTAGATGATATAGATAACGGTGGTTTTATAGGATTTTGCATCAAATGTTCAATTTTCTTTGGTGGCTAATGCGAATTTCGTAGCATTTTCGATCGTTTATTCAAATCTTCGCTCATTTTCGTCTGTTGTCGTCTGAAATATATGAGAGGACATATTTGTGATATTAACTTACATTGAACAATAAAACGAGACAGAAAAAATCTCGCTCTAAATGGAAGACATGTATGTTGACAAATGTTTAAATCAAAATAAAGCTTCACGCAATGGTTCAAATGTTTGTTTATTTCAGATTTAGTGATCTAATCGACGGAATTGATACGCGTAAGTTTTGTCGAATTGATTCGAATCTCGTCATTTGCCGATCTCTTGTTACGTATTCAGGGTATTCTCAATGAATAGAACCAACAGAACAATTCTACACCGTTTTTAAGAGATCAGAAACTTTATATAGATTATTCGAGAATGGTAGTCGATCAAATAGATATTCTTCGGCGAATAATTAGTGAAGGTTTTTCACATATCAAAAACTTGTATACTTGTCACTATGATCAATGCAAAAATAATGTTGATCATGAGCAGCCATAAACGCCAAAACCAGTTTAAATAATCAGCATTATAATGTACACTTAAACTGTTTTGGTTGGTCAATTTGGAAATAAATTAAAAGAAGATAGAGACAGATAGAGAAATTGAGTTCGATTTTGCTTGTGTGATTTAATTGTTATTAATAAAAAATTCATATTTACTAAATGTCTTTTGCCATTTTTGAGGATTACATAACAAGAAGTGAGAGCATAGCTGTATTGCTATTGTTGTTCAGTATTGAATTTAATGAAATAAAAAAATACAGCAGAATTCATTTACATGAAGACAATGAACATATTTTATCGTATGAAAACTAGGTACAAAATATTCGTACTGTTTTACAGAAAACTAATGAATAGGTAACTCTTAGAATATTTAAAAACAGCTATCAGCAAACTTCTGTCGTTAGGCCTTTTACTTTAGTATTTTTAAAAGATGGCGCGTAGAGCGACTGCGTTAAAAGCTCTTATAGTTACGTACAATTACTTTATTCGTTTTGCACGCTAACCAATAGGAATTCAAGTAGGCTGACATGCCTAAAATTTTACGCAGAGCGCTTCTTTTTCTCAGAAATAATAGTCTGTTGACAGTCAGTCAATGACTCATGCCTTCTATAGCAGATTACGAATCCAATGATGCACTTTAGAGTGATACTGGATAACAATCTTTTACCTAAATCTAACAAGCTTTTATGCAACTGCCCTTTCATAAAAAAAGAATCAAAAACTGAAAGTTCAGTCTTATCGGTGGACAACATTTAATTTACTCCTTAGTCGCTTTTATTTTTAGTTTTCTTTAATAAATTGTAGCTTCGCTCGTGTCTTACTCAAACATCGAAATCTTGCTACCCTAGTTCAGTTAAAAAGCGAAAGCTTCGGTTGTTGCAGTGTTTATCTGTGCCAAAATAGTGAAATGCATGAAAGAAAAGCCAAGGCTAGTACGGATCATCTTGTGATCAAATATGACTTGATATGCTGCGAAAAATCTCTTTAATTCTCTTAAGTTTTTCTTAAAAAAACTCGAGTCAGTCTTCCTACTTAAGTTTTCATTTAACTTAAGTTGTCGTTCGAGAAACACACTTAAGAGACGTTTTACCAGCCCAGCGAGAAAAGCTGTCAAGTGAAATTTTTTGATCTATACTTTTTTTCTATTTTTCGATTCTATGATCAAAACTGGGGTTATGAAAAAATTTTAAGGTCGTTTGGACTTGATTTCGCCGAGTTATAGAATTTATAAAATTAGGTGTATCGAAGATTTTCAAAAAAGTGAGGTCCGTGACATTTTGCCTATAACTTTGTTAAATTTTATCCGTTCTATTTGAACGACGTCTCATTCGAAAGTCCATCAAAAAATGAACAAAATCATGTGTTCCTAAATTTTTTCGAACGGAAACTGGATTTTTCAGAAGCCTACTATTTGAAAAATTAGTAATTTTAAAAACAAAATTTTTCCAATAAACTTTATTTTTCGCCGTCCATTAGATTTCCCGCAAAATGTAAGTTAGTGCGTTTTGTAGAGCGCGCAATTCTCTACAAAATAAGCTATAAAACTTTCTTTCACAACCTCAGGAACATGTTGAAAAATTGCTTGCAATTATTACCATCAAAGTAATTAATTATACTATCATTTTTTTAAAATCAATCTTTCTTGAAAAGAAACACACTTTTTATATTAAATCAAGTATCCTGTTGAAGGTACAAGTGGTTATAGACAGACATATTATAAATATTTGAATGTTTTATTTGACAACAGTACGTTTCCTCGAGTACGAACGTTTTTTAGCTAGACGAACATCAGTCGTTGATCCAACTCAGCTTTATTTGGTGACACTGCTCGGTTTCGAGAGAAAGCCGGAGGTGATGATTGTTCATTGCTAATTCCCATTGAATTTCTGAAATTATTTCGTTGCTCAGTCTCTTCAACTACCTGATTATCATCAAATTTATCATCATCTTCCTCTTCCACTTCATCTACAACTACTGTTTCTGTTTGCTTTTCACGTATCGACTTCAAACGTGAAAAAAACGAGCTGATCTGGCCAGGTTTTAAAAATTCGGCCGGTGTGAAATAGAATGTATTCTTCAAATCTTTTTTTCGTTGCATTTCAGCTGATACTTCCTCTGGTTTTCATCGAATTCTCTGTTGTACACCCTCATCGAACTTCTCAGTGAGATATTTTATCTGAGATTCATTCAGACGTGTCAGTTTTCGTTCTTTTGGCAAAGCCCATCCTCTGTCTGGTGTAATACGAATTGTATCATCATCACCAGCAGGTTTAGTCTCTTCCAATTGAAGAGAAATTATTGATCTTACTCCAATATTTTTCAGTTTCGAGTGATACATAGTCATACCCATGTCTCTCATGGAACTACGTTCTATTTGACGTCGGTGTTTCCCTGTACATAAATGTTGAGTTAAATTTCCGTATCTGATAAACGAAGCTACACATCCCT
>CAJNOQ010009730.1:0-10017 GCA_905250885.1 Didymodactylos carnosus
GGATGAGTAGGAGTAGGTATTAGACCAAATAAATAATCAGGTTTTCGACGAACTATTATAGTATGATATGTAACTATACGGTGTTGCTTAAACATATCATGAATACAAGACCAGCCAAGATCAGATAGAATAGATTCGAAGCTACTACCACACATAGCACCCGTAACAGCTAATGCTGCACGATATTGTGCGCTCTGAAGGCGTTGTAAATTATATTCAGTAGTATTACTGAAAACAACACATCCATAAGAAAAACACGGTAAAACAAAAGATTTATAAATTACATCTAATGCTTGTCGATTTAACACAATCGACACTATGCTATTCACAATATTCACAATGTGAATAGCATTGCTTCACACTTCGATATATTAAGTGATAATTTCCAATGTTGAGACCATTTTTCAATAATGACTAGGTCATTATTTAAATCAGAAGCCATTTGTTGAAGATCAGTTCCTTTCCTATACAGCGAGGCATCATCAACAAATAATTTCATGTCACAAACAAGGTTATCACATAGATCATCAATATAGATTAAGAATAGTAAGAAGAATAGTAGTAGTAAGAAATGTTTTTGTATTATATATGGGAAGCGCAAAGTTTAGAAGCCAAATGAATACCATTTTGATAGAAAACGGGGATTGGATAAGAATCGAAACAAAGTAGTTATGATCGCTAGGCTAAGAATTCGAAAAAAATGAAAAAGATCAGAGATGTGTGCCGCCAGCGAAGGCGGAGAAAGATTGTTGTGACTTCCGCCGTCGCCGCGATACCGTTATACTTTTGTCGTCGCCGAGGGCGAAGAAAAATTTTTTAAATCAGATACTTTTGTTCGTTGTTTTTGAGATACTGCCTAGTGGTCGTTCTAATCTCAATTGAAAGAGAATTGACTTCTCTACAAAACCTGCTATTTGAACCTCTGATAGCATTTTTTTTTATTTGAATACCATTCAAAATATTAAAAGGTTTTCATGTGGAAACAAATGATGTTTTACAGTGATGGAACGCACCAAAAGTTGTTTATCAAAATTAGCAAAAACTATAATTAAGGATACCATCGACGTTCGATCCATCAGAAGAAGTTTTCTCTACAACGAGACTTATACTGACGGCTAAACGTATACGATTGAGTAGTGACAAAGTGGAAAAGATGCAGTTTATCCATGATAACTATGGTTTATTCAAAAGTGCTCATTAGACAGTGCTAGCTGCTTTTTCATATTTTGTTTTGTCGAACTTGTTATTCGTTTTTTTCTTCTAAGTGATAATCGAGCAGTGAATAGAATATTCTATGTATTTCATATTGAAACGTGAAAAGAATACGTTGTTTCTTTGTTAGTTTGCACCACAGAGTGTGCCATTTTCTTTGGTTTTGTCAAGAACTCAAAATTTTTTTCTTCAACTTTTGAAAAACTGATTCTATTTGGTTGAAACAAATGAAAACAAAGTTCCCATTGATTGTTTTTTGAAAAACTGAAAAACACCTTTTTTTGAACACCTTGTCTTTTTCTTTCTGTTTTCATATGTTCATTGGACGTGTAGTTTACAGATAGATGATAGAACATTCATATTGCAAACGCGCATGTTTGCCTCCAGACAATTTTTCAATCGGTAATTGCACTAGAAAGCGAAAACAATTTTATTTTAAACTATCTTAATTCAGCTATTTGAATTCTGTCTAAACAGAAAAATGTTTAAAAATACTGAAGCAGATGCCGCACATCATTATCTTACTGATAAGCATATCATTAATTAATCAGCTTATTTGAAAAAGTAAGAAATTCATTCTTTAATTCGTTATGGTTGGTCAAACTCATCATTTCTTGCCTAGACTAATCTACAAGGACTAAGTTTACATAACAACATTGTAGCTTATCTGTACTTGAAATAGTGTTATAGACCGATGTGGATGCATTGTAGATATATACGACAATCTATGCTTTTTTTTAAGATTGAGAATTATTCCTTGCCTTTTCTTTTCTCTACGTCGTGGTAAAAAATGCAAGATTGATGGAGGTGACGAGATGTGTAAGACCGTTGAGAGTATGATATTTGAACTACGATACTATCATCGATACCACTGTCTAGACTAAGGACGGATCTTTCATTTTTCGAGGTTGAGCTGAGTTCGAGTGATTTTTTCAAACTAAAGGTTCGATGACTTTTTTCTCCGAAAGATTTGCCTAAAAAAAGTGTTTTTTGAAAAAAAATTCAAAATTACTTTCCCCAAAACGTACGTTTTTTTCTTCCTTGTTTCTTACTGATTCATAGCTGAATATCTTTGTTAGTGCTTTCAGGACTGACTCAAATAACCACATGATGCTGAGGGCTTAGAGACAGGGCCATAAATAAGAAGTCCACTTTGGAGGGGGGTGTAAGAAAAAAAGTTTTCCCTGTGCGACCAAAAATAACGAAAAAAAATTTTAATTTCCGCTGGGAGGAAAGAACAAATTTTTATTTTTGGGAGGAGTTCAACCCCCCCATCCACAATCTACGGCTCTGCTTAGCAAGTACGTTTGATAGTAAGAGTAATATCTTCCTATTCGAGATAATACTGGTCTTAAATATTTATAGTAATCAAAGTTATCTAATTCTTATACTGTCCTAAATTTTTCTCAAAGTTTAGAAATCTTTGTTATTTATATGAAGGTTTTTCGTCTAATAACCGATTCAAAACTGAAAAATCTGACCAGAATCATCTCGGAAATTTCGGAAACTGTCTTTTTCAGAAAACTCAGTTCTGATTCTGTAAACAGATTCAGGGCTGAATGAGCTCTCAGAGTTTTCTTCTCTGAATCAGAAGATACATTTTAATGAAGTCCGATTTAGCTCTGATAAAACTGACTCGAACTCGTCCAGCTCTGCCCGTTAGCATCGAATTCCTCAACAAGTTTCCTTAACTTGTATATTAGAAGAAATAAACAAATTTTGAATACTTTCGAAAATAATTAGTGTTTCATTAGTGGTGGATGATAGCAAATAAAAGAAATAAATGGCTTGTCAACGAAACACCAACTGCTATCGTATCGAACCATTGCTTCCTAATAGAATTTTTATGATGCTCGGGATAACATTGATATCATTTATCTTGTGTATATTTGTTATCACAAAGAAAGCAGAAATTTGACTGTTTAAATAACACAAATATCATTGATAGCAGCAATTCTTGGATTCTACTTGAGTTTGGTCGTATGTGGTTAGATTTCTGTGATAATCGAAATTTCTACAATGATATTAGTTTAGTTGAAGCGGTTTGTCGTTGCTTTCAAAGAGAGTAGGCGGCAGTGTTTTATCTAGGTTTTTCGAGTGGGCGGTACCGCCTACTAGTAGAAATTTCTGGAGGGATTGTTGGCTAAAAAAACCTTTGGTAAAACGAAATCTATTGTTTATTGTATATCGGCCAGGTGGGCGAATCAAAATTCGCCCACCCAGCCCATCCACTAGATACATCACTGAAAGTGGGTCCATTTCACTTTTTCATAACGCCAAAGTTATGTTATTACTTATGTCATCGATGCGTATCCAGATGCAATTACGGTTTTCATCGCTTTGTTCCATTGTTCGTTTTGTGTGGGTCAGATAATAATATAAACTTGACTAAGGAGCATTCTTTTCTTTCTTTATTTATATATAAGTTTTGTGGTATACAGTATATAGTAGAACTAGTTTGTAATAGCAACTCAACCTTAGAACCTGTTGCTGAAACACTACAATATTAAAGGCCATCCCAAGTTTCGATATCCCGAAATGTACGTTGTAGCACTTGGCTAACATATTAGTTTAATTTTAAGTGCATGTAAGTGATTACTAACAACTTTGTGCTCTAGCAAAATAGCCCTTCTGTTATTCCCTAACAGAAAAAGTAAAATAGTTAGTAATAGTCCAAAAGTCCAAGTCACTTCTTTTTCTGTGCTAACGCAAACGAGAAGAAAAACACATTTAAATCGAATGTATGGTGCACAAAAAGACAGACGACACTTTGGAGCACAAGAACATACGCTTTGCTTCTATTTTTATGCATGACAACGCGTTCAAAATATTTTTCCTTTTTATGTTTTGGATTGAAAAGTAATCAAGAGTGAAGCTCTGCAATTTCATCTATACTAGTATATTCGTTTATTTTTACTGTATATAAAAAATAGTCAATATGTTTTTTGTAGAGAATTTCACGGCTCATCTTTCTAAGTAGAAATCAGGACGAAAAAATGAAATAGAAAGGAAATATTAGTAAATACAAGGTGACGATTTCTTGTGCGCCATCCGTTAGTACCTATATGCTTCTGTTTATATTATGTGTCCTTGTAACTTTGTTTTGTTCTCTTATTAATCGATCGAAAATATTTTATGGTCGATCAGAGTTGTACAGTTACAGATAGGCTAATCCAGCCTAAAATACTGTATTAAAAGTGTGTGAAACATTTTGAGCACTATTGAATTTCTTTTTGGCAAACGCTTGTTATTATGTATTTTTCGTCAGATTAGACTATCTGTTACTCCGATGTTTCTTGAAGGACATAATGTACTTAAGTTAAGCATACGAACGGTATTGGACCTCAAACTAAGAGTGAGTTCGGCTGTTATCATAATTCACTTTGAGTTTTACCGATAAGCCAAATATGACAAAATTTTTAGTCTGATGAGTTTATAAATATGTAACTTATAAAATCATTTAAAACTTCAAAATTTTTTGACTATTTTTCCAGCGAAAAATCATTTATAAATCATGATGTTTATAAATTGTAAATCTTTGAAAAAGTCATTTTAAACTCATCAATGGTCTGAAACTGAAAAAGTATGTAAAACTTATCAGTAAGAATTATTTCGAAATCTTGAGAATATTAGTTACGAAGTTTATGCATCTACGAAAAAATCTCGATTGGGAAGCAAAGATATAAGTTTTCAAAAATATATATACATTTACTTTCGAAAAAAACATATTTTTTAAAATTTCTATCGAATATTTTTGTATCGTCTAAACTCCTGTAAGAGATTATATCTAATACTCAATTTGGTAGAAGTCGCTTAAAATGACATACTACATTTTTTGTATACATTTAGTACCGATCTTTGGTCGATAGTCAGTACCACGGATTGCTAGAGAAAAACAGCAGATTGTGTTTGACTACCAGACATTAGTTTCATGTTTTATTAATTTACATCCCTTTTTTTAGATTTTTCTTAATTTTATTTTATTTGTTTTTGACTTATCTTTTATTTTCAATTTATTTATTGTCTGTGTATGGCGCCTTATACATTTACATTATTTGCTCCTTATAACAAAGCAGCTGGATTGCGTTTAAAAAATGCAAATGCTCGAATGTTTGGTCTAGATATTCCAATGGAAAAAAATGAAGAGGTATGATGAAATTAACATTAATAAACCATCTGATCAATATGATGCATTTTATTATTAGGACGGATATTTTCGTGTCACAGTTGAACTTGCCGATGGTATTTATCATTATCAATTCAAAATTATAACAAAATCTTGGTTTGAAGTTGAACCTGAACCAGCAGTACCGTCTTATACAAATGATGAGACCATGAGTAAGTATTATCCGTATGAGTACCACAAAAACTACTCAAGAAAAATGTCTTAATTTTGATTATATAAAAATACAATAATAGAAAAGTAAAGTAAATAAAAGAAAGTAAATTTTCATTTTGTCGATTATTATTTGATGTTTTGTTTCGGTTATTATTTAACAAAAGTTAATTCAATCGCTAAATTTTAAATTCTTTAAATTTAATTGAAATGAGTTGAAACAAATCGAATTGTATTTGTATATACACAATGGACAGCCTTTCATATAACTTTTAAATATCAGAAGACTAAGTACATTTGTAAAAAGATTGTTGACTTAAGAAAATACATATTTTGATAACCTATTGATGTTCATTTATGAGTAATTTTTTTCTAATTTAATACTTGTCATACGTTTTTTCTCGAACAGATAGTAGGGATAATAGATTTAACACTACAGACTGACATAAAACTGTAAAAGGTCTCTATTTTTGAATAAAGCAATAGAACAACAATAAATCGAATTATATTTTCTTTTCTATTCTATAGCAATTGAAGAAAATGAAGAACGAAAAAAAAATCAAGATGAAGAATATATTAAAATGGTACAAGATATTCGTGATCGAAATAGAAAACGTGAAGAAGAAAGTAGTTTTACAGAACTTTGGTATTCATTTGTTGATCCATATGCTACTGATGTAAGTTACGTGTATAATATGTAAAATACACATACATTCATTCATATTCTAATTTTAGGTGGATGAAAGAGGAAGTGATGATGCCTACAAATCCGTTGGTGTATTGACATTCAAAAATGGTCAGTAGAGATACATATTTTGTTTCAAGAATAATCGCAGATTGGCTTATCCGCATGTAACGCGCTGACCAAAAGTTGTTGATCTACAGATCAAAGTTAGAGTAACACGATGACACCTCTTTTCATTACCTCCGATATTTCTCAAGTATATACTGCAAAAACAGTTATTTAAAGAATAAATGTAACTCATTCACACATGATGTTTATTACGTGTGAAAAATAACTTGAATCAACGTGTTACTAGTGTAAATTCACAGATGACTAAAAGTACCAATATAATCGAAGATCACTAATATTAAGACCTGTGACGTATAACTAAATTGATAGTTATAGGAAAGAATGCTTCTGTTTTATAAAGCTACGCTATAAGCCTTGACGATAACAAAAAATATCATTTTTAAAATAGCGTGAGCACTTTGTCAAATAACGTTATCGAATTTTTGGTCATGCATGGGTACCGTTAGCCGAACAAGCCAAGAAGTTCTTTTGTTAATATTTGATGTTATTAAGAAATTCGTACTTATAGGTAAACGTATATTGGATGAATATGAATGGAAATATGATAATGCAGTAAAATTAGTACCCGATGAACAATTGATTATCTATGAACTTCATATCGGCGATTTTCAATCTAAATTCACAGATGTAACAGCTAAAATTGATTATATTAAACAACTGGGTGTTAATTGTGTTGAAATAATGCCTGTGAAAGAATATGCTGGAACTCATTCATGGTACGGATATTTATCGAGAAATGGTTTGAAGTTTGATTCACTTTTTTCTTTCTTCAAGGGGTTACTCACCACGTTATTATTTCGCAATTGAGACAGGATATGGCACATCAGCTGATTTTAAAGAACTAATCGATGAATTGCATAAAAATGGCATACGTGTTATTATGGATGGTGTTTACAACCATGTAAGTTGTAATTTCACTATTCATTCAAACTACATAAATAACTATCTGTTGACTTCGGTTACAATAACTGGTTCAAATTCTTTTATTTATTCTTCAAGACCGCTTTAGTGTAAATTTTCTATCACTTTTTAGAGTGAATGTTCAAATCCAATGGCACAGATAGATCATGGTAAACCATTAATCTAGCATCTGATATATCGCCACATCAGCCTTTTCTGTCTCGAATCATCTCACAAATAAATAAAGCATCATTTGATTGTTTCAGATTACTGGTTTCATCATGAGCCAAAAGATTTGGAAATGAGTTGGGGTCCCGAGTGGAACTATAAATTCTATGATCCTAAATACAATGTTTGGCCAGCACGTAAATATATTGGTGAATCCATTTTGTACATGATCACAGAATTTCATATTGATGGTATATAAATCGATGAAGAAATCTGCACTGTATTATTGTGTTAAATTTCTTTTTGTTTATTTTTCTAATAGGCATTCGATTTGATGCTGCTAAACAAATTGAGAATTTCGAATTTCTAACCATAATGGTTGATCAGTGCAAAAGCCTAGTAAAAGATAAACCATTTTATTGTGTCGCCGAATATTTACCTGATGATGTTTGTGCGTGTATCATTCTATGGTGAGATAAACATTATTTTAAAATATTAATTTTTATTTTAGGTGTTATACGAGATTACAATGGACCTATGGATGGATGTTGGCACGATTCAATGTACTGGGTAAAAATTTAACTTGGTGTCTATAACTGCTACATATATTATAATCAATTTCTTTTTCGATATGTGTACAGATAATACGTGAAGCATTACTTAACGATAATGTTGAATGGGAAAAAGTAAAGGATGTTATCGATGGAAAACGTCAAGGATACAAGCGAATTGTGAATTTAGTGAATTATGTATCAAACCATGATCATGATCGATTATTGGTTGAATTAGGGAAAGAACATCAGCTGTTTGATGAAGAAGCATTTAGACGTGTGAGATTAGGAGGTACGCTGTTTAATCATTATGAGAGCAATTTTTCAGTAAAAAAGAAAGTTGATAGGCAACTACAATCAACGTTTTTCATTTCACAACTAACGATACTTAATAATTTGCGTTATATCTGTCTATTTTAGCGGCCATACAAATGACAGCTTTCGGCCTAGTCCTGATTTGGATGGTGAGTGAAACATGAATTGAGCGAGCAGAACTAGTCTCTGGTTATTCCTTTACCTTCAAACTGAGTTTTAAAGTAGAATTCAGTGTTGTTTTTGAAAAAAGAGATTACGATGTGAGAATTTGCGTTGTATGGTTTCATAATCATTCTCCAACGCGTAATCCTTCATTTCCAATAGAAAAGGTGACGATTCTATAATATAAAGTAACTGTTTATTTGATCTTGTGTTAGGGTGAAGAATTTGGTGAATATAAAGAAAAAACGCCTGGCATGGCTAAACTTGATTGGTCATTGATCGATGATCTTGAAGATAATTCAAATCAAATCAATAAAGATTTACTACAATATTATAAAGATTTGATTCATTTACGTAAAACAAATCCATCATTATATACCACAAATATTAATTTTATATATGAGAATGAGCAAGATGGAATTTTAGTGTATCATCGATGGAATGATATTGAAAAGAAGCAAGGTGATCATCTAATTGTTATTGTTAATTGGTCAAAAAATACTTTAACAGATTATGAAATTATAAATATGCCTATGAATGGAAAATATTACGATTGGATTAATAATCAAGAACATTTTGTCGAAAATAATCAGTTAAAGTTAGATGAAATTAAAGATCATGAAGCAAAAATATTAATTTGGGAATATGGAAAAGCAGATGCGAAACAAATTGATAACCAACAATAGTAAAAATAGCTTAACTTGACAGAGTACTCCATAATTATAGGATCCGCTTTGTTTTTGATTTTTCTCTTTCCGAATAATAGCTGGAACAAATGTGAATACTGATTTGAATAGTCCTGAAGATTTTTCTACCAGTTAAGGTGCATATCGAGATTTTATAAAAGAATTCGATAATAATGTTTCTGGAAAACCTGAAGCTTAGAAATCCAAATCTTTTGTTTTTAAGCAAAAAATTTTTGCAAACCATAAACTTTTGTAGAGCAAAGAGTTCTGAGCAGAATAAGATGTCTCCCAGCTGGCTACGATGTTTTTTCGCCAAGCTGCAGTTGATTTACGAAAGCTGGGAGACATCTTATTCTGCTCAGAACTCTTTGCTCTACAAAACTGTATAGTTTGCAAAATTTTTTGATTAAAAGCGAAAGATTTGGATTTATAGGCTTCAACTTTTTCAGAAACATTATTATCGAATTCTTTATAAAATCTCGATATGCACCTTAACTGATAGAAAAATCTTCAGGGCTATTCAAATCAGTATTCAGATTTATTCCAGCAGAAAGAGAAAAATCAAAAACAACGGGGCTCCTATAATTATGAAACACTCTGGAGATAGACAAACTTAGTGCGTGTGAACTGTCAGGTAGTCTTATGTTTTACATTCAACGTTTAAGATACGTATTATCGTAATGTACACGATGAAGATTCATACTCGCTAATGGCGATAGATCGAATTGCATGTGATTTGCGATTCTCAAAGCTGGTGATTCTTAGATTTTCATGTTATTTTCCTTGTGTTGTGCGCGGAAATGTTTTCTCTTTTTCTATATCTCGTCTATCTGATATTCATTGTTAATCTCTTTGTTTTCTCGATTCCTTTTC
>CAJNOQ010009731.1:0-10016 GCA_905250885.1 Didymodactylos carnosus
ATTGTTTTGAAGCCCGTTCGACGGAGATTCTTTTGACGTATGTCTCAACGGACCAAGCCTTAAACCAAAAACTAGATAGGTTTACAAAACGGCCGACTCCATTTCGACATGTCTCAATCTGCACATCCATGGCAGATGAGCACTTATCTCTGGGACGACTGACAGGTAGATCGAAAGTTTTGGCACAAAATGTTTGTTAATTTTTGGCCTGCTTGAAAGTATTTCAGATGAGTCAAAAACTATGGGTTAGAAACAGACTTTTGTGCTCTTTCCGAATATGTGCTCAGAAATTTTGTGTCTGTTTTTGCTCGAGAGTAATGAGGAAATCTTGGAAAGGCCTAAAAAATCAGTTTAGACGAAAAAAATTTCCGTACATTATCGTATTTTCAGTATTGGGATCCGAAACTAAAAGTTGAAACTTTTGTTGATATATCAGCTTGTAGAGCAAAATCTACCCTACAAAATGGACTATTTGAGTTTCTTTTTGTTCTCAGATAAGGCATCTAAATTTTCGTTTTCCTATCACCCTCATTTTTGAAAAATCGATTTTTTGACGAAAGGGCGTTTTACATCGAAAGTAGTTTCCGAGAAAATGCTAATAGCTTCACTTGGATAAAAGCTACGGCTTAGTTCGATATCACATTTTGTAAAGAAGTGTCCACTCTACAAAATTACCGACTCCGGCAATTTTTAGCACCTTCGCAAAGAGACTTATGGAGATTAGCAAAAAACCTGTTTGTTTGCCGTCCAAATCAATTTTTAGGCCTTTCCAAGATTTCCTCATTACTCTCGAGCAAAAACAGACACAAAATTTCTGAGCACATATTCGGAAAGAGCACAAAATTCTGGTCCTAACCCATAGTTTTTGACTCATCTGAAATACTTTCAAGCAGGCCAAAAATTAACAAACATTTTATGCTAAAATTTTCGATTCATCCGTTAAAACACTTTTTTCTAACTGAGTTTTCGACTCTGATTCAGAAAAATCTAGCTAAAATTTTTGATCCCGAAAGATTACTTGGAAAAATTACTTTTCTGATGAAGGTCGACTTTTCCGGTTTATGACACATTCTCAGTAATTTGAGCTTTTCTCCACGATCAAAAGGTCATATTGAGTTGAAAATGGGATATTCGTGATCAGCTCGTCCCAGCGAATTAGAATATATATGATAAAGTCAAAAACAAATTTCACTTGAATTTTGTATTAGCTGCACCTTACTCGAGAATCCGATTGGCAGACTCTTCGCAGTCTAGAGTATAAGAAAAAGTGAAACTGAGAACAGAAATCAACTTTGAATTCTAGACGTAGAACGCATTGAAGCGTTGCTAACAGTAAGCTTTTCTCAAAAAGAGAAATGAAATAAGCGATAGTGAAGTTATGAATATAAAAGTGATTTTTAATTTTTGAAGAAATATTTTATTATCGAAGTCCATCTATTGGCAAACATTCACCTACAAGTCTTGAACAAAAGATGAGAAAATATACAAACTACTGGGCGCATAGAAATACGAGAAAACTCAGAGAATGAGACAAAAATTTAGACAAGTCCATTGAAGTTCGAATAAAATCAAGGCTAATAAAAAAAATACACAAAATTATCTGGCAAAAATGATAAAATTCTCGTCAAAGTTCAATCCTTTGTTTTTGAGAAAACATTTTCGAGAATCATATAATTCTACTGGTCGTTCATTCTGTTTTATAAAATTTGACTTAACGTATCTAATAATGTATATACTTGATCAAAAGCCTATTGAAATGACTTGCATTATGAGCATCCCTAGAATATTTAGTTATCTGACGAATAAAGGATCTGAATCGAGTCTGAGATGGACACTTATTTGTTGCCGAACTCACGACTTTCTCTAGGATTTCTCTTAACAAGCGATTGTAGAACGTCTCCTTGGTTCTTCTCACCGGGAAAAGTAATGAAACTTCCGTTGAAACCATTAAAAATGAGAGGTCTCGAACAAATGGACATTCCAGCGGCACATAGACATGTGCCGTTATTGTACGAGACAGAAATTGAGCGCAGAATATCGTTTTCCGTCGCATTAGAAAATTGTATTTGCCAATTGATCATGAATTGATTTTGTAGCAGATTCGATCGAAATATATCCACGTCGGATGTTACCTTTTCGATTAAAACGTTGATAGTCGAGTTGACTTGAGATTCGAATGACACTCGAGATATTGTTTGAACGCTGATAAATTGTTCAGAAACAAGATAAAATACAATTTCGAAGGCATTTGTGATGGCGATTGAACACAGCGATGACAAAAAATGAAGATGTGCTCCGAGCAAAAACCGATCGGGATCTATCCAGATATTGACTGCTGGAAACAACCAGTCCGGTTCCATGAATGAACTCCAACACACTTGATGTTGAACGAATGATACATCGATTATTTGATCGTATTCAATTGTGATATTAGAGCAAGGACACGAAAGTGTCACAGGATACCGAGAATAGAGAAAGTCGAATTCATCTTCGGAGGGCATGTAAACAGTGATCGTGTGCGATTGTTGAGTCAGTCCGATTAAGAGAGAGACGATAGTAAATGAAAAAAAGAGTAAAACAGGATATATGCGAGTGGCTAACAATTGATTTTCGACATCCAGTTGTCTCTCGTACACATTCAATGTGACAAGCATCTGTCGGCCATGTACAACGAGCGAAATACATGGATGGACATCTAAAAGTCACAGAAGCGAAAAGTTTTCGAGCAGTGTAAATGCGTATATATATATATTAATATACACTCGATTATAATCATACGATTACCTTGAGAATGTTAAAATTGATTAAATCTCATTTGACTTACTGGTCTCAGTCTCATGACGATGACCATGTTGATGATAATAATAAATCTTTCGCACAATCTTCAACGAGGGCGGAATAAAAATGCGAAGAATAATAGAGAGTCCACCCAAGAGACCGATTACACTGGTAATGACATAGATCAATTGATACTGTGCTGTAAATGTGTATGTGCATATGGCTGGTTGACGATGTGTGTAATAGGCGGTATAGTTGTCATTTAACACCCACTTGTCGATAAACGAGTCAGTAATGATGACGTCAAGTTGTGTGTCTGATGAAAACGAATTCAACGCATTCGGATCGAGAGCGATGATGTTGGTTAGGTTAATTGGTACATAGGTATCTGTTAAGTCAAACAGACGCAAGTCGATGAGCATTTGAATGCATGTTTGATTGTAGAAACATTCGGGCGTCGAAAGTAAAAATGAATTAAAGGGATAACAACCTAGATAAAGACCAGGAATGGTAATATTGGGCAATGAATCCATTTGATGACAAGTCGATGATCGACAATAGAATCCTTGCGGTTTCTCGCATGAATTCATTGAGTCACCTAAACATACTGTACTGTTATCACCATAGAACTCGGTTGATGTACAGGGTGTCCCATAAATCACCATACAATAAAAAATTTTAATAACTTCGCCATTTCTCAACCAAACTTCAAGGTTGTTTTTTTGTTTGGATCTATTATAGTAGAATTCAGATATTTTCAGACTCTTTTTTAATAAGTTAAGTACTGCAAAACTTTTCAAAAAGAACATAAATAATTTTTAATATTAAAGTAAAGTAGATGATGATGGCTTTCATATAACGAACTAATTATTTACTTTTGCTTAAAAATGACCGGTTGGTGTGGATTTCTTCAGTCATTGTTATTTCATACTAGCATCTGGGAAAGCGCAAAAAAGTAATAAAAATATTTTTCAACTAAAGTTAACTAATAAAAGGAAAAACTTTTAGTGGAATTCTATACAAAGAAGGTAGCCCTATAAATTGGAATAGTTTGAAAGCCTGTAAAAAGTTGTATCAGGCTAGTCCAGAAGCCGCAACCCGTAGGACATGCTAATATGGAGAAATTAACTTCTTGTGGCAAAACTTTAAGCTGAACAAAACATTTGAATATGCGAGATTGTAGAACAGCCTGAGTTCTACAAAATGATATGTTGTGCGACTCTGACAAAGATTCTGTTTAATTACGACAAGTTCAACAACCTTCACGCACTATTACAAGTACTTACAGAGAAAACATATGTTGTAAGTTTTATTATTTTTCCGTACTGATCCTTTTGTACACAAAAATTTTCGATCGTACGAAATAAAACTTGGTACGTTTCTCTATCAAACAAAAAAACAACCTTGAAGTTTGGTTGAGAAATGGCGAAGTTATTAAAAATTTTTATTGTATGGTGATTTATGGGACACCCTGTATAACGAAGTGACCACGAACCATTGATGAACATCGATATAGGCACAGCATTAGTTGATCCATCGATAATGAACTGATTGTGGCGCATGATGCGGTAGACAATGTAGAGGAAATTAGAAATCGTGGCATCGATCTATTAAAGAAAACAAACGATCGACTTGTTCTCATCCAATGTTCTATTGTTTATGTGTCACTCTTACCTGATATTGGAACTGTAAGTACAACTTCAGTACTTGAAATTCAAACTGGTCTCGTGTCAATGGTTGTGAAGTGAACCATCGCATTGAATTAAATGCATTTAATTCTTTTATTGCTGTTGTCAAGCCTGCATCGCACACTCCTTGTAAGAGACTAAAAAATGTCGCACCAGTTTGACGAAAATCCAATGTGTAGATAGTCGAATTCGATTCGTTGATCTGAATCAACGGCCAATACTTGAGCCAAATATCGTTCTGAGCAAAAACACTTGAACATACTGGATGAAAAATTGGTTCAAGAGTGATCATTTTCGAGAGAGACACCGAAAGACGTTGACAAGGACATGACAACGTCGACATATATTGATTGTTGAGTTGCTGGAATGTTCTAAGGTCGGATCTTGAATAGTGACACTTTGTGTGTGCAGAGTCACCAATGAGTAGACAGTTAGAATGAGCACACCGACGGTGAGCAAAATGACATAGACACGTGTGGAATAAATGCCATGTTGAACGTCGAGTAACCTCTTCTTGAACAGATTCAACGTCATTATCTTGTTTCGCAATCGAGTTAGGAAAATGATTACACGTTCTTGTATACCCAGCGTTTCTAACAAGAATTCAGAGCAGAGATTAATTCTAACAAGAGTTAATCCGCAGTTTACCTACACCTTTTCCATGTTTTTCCAGCAAAAAACAACGTGTTTTTTCTGAAATTCAAAGAGTTTCGATCATTTTGCTTCCGCTTGTAACACTTATCATTAGAAACACTGTGTATACCTACTCAGACAAGCAAGTTGACAATGATGAGATGAAACCAAGGACATCGTTAACTTCATTTTTAAGGTTACGTTAAGAAAAAGATTCTACTTTAGTTTCGAGAAAAACATGTTTATGTTAACGTACTAATCTCAAAGAGCAAAGACTTACTGAGCTGAACTACATGATCGTTCGGTATATTCGTGACATCGTCCTTTTGTGAACAGAACTTTGAATGTAGTCCTCGGATGACAAAAGTGAGAAGTAGAGTCTTTACAATGTGCAACACCATCGTGAGTCCTCCGATGAGAGCGATGACCGTGGCTATTATGTAAGCAATACTCAAGCGCTGGGTATAGAAATAAGTGCATACGGATGGTGCACACGAATGAAAGTAAGAACTAAAATTGCTCGTATTATGCCAAGACTCGATCATTAGTTCATCAAAAATGGCACCTATTGTTGTGCTTAGACTGAAGCGAGATTGTTGTCTAGTGGTAACATTGAGTGGCGTGATTCCGGTGAGGGCATCAGTGAAAGTTACAACGGTGTCGAGACATATTCGATCGAAGAAACATTCGAGTGTCGATTGGAGTAGCGAATCTTGGGACAAACAACCAGTCTGCATGCCAGGCACAGAGAATAGCGATGGTAGATCAGGCAAAAACACTTGGTTGGGTCGAATGGGTTCTGACAAGTTGTAGAAACCCGATGGGAATGTGCAATCAAATGTGTTCTCACAAGAACATCCAACAGTAGTCTCGTCACTCGACACTGATGAAGGATTGATTTTAATGTAGAATACTCACTAGAGCCTGGCACACTTCTTATGTAATAGTTGGTACGAAGGCAAGTACTTGAAGTTGGGCGGAAGCAATGAGACGAAAGTCGAGCGGATGGTAATGACTCGTGGCTATACTGACCAACGACGAGATCCACCCTTGAGTGATGAATCTGCTTGAACAAACTTGATGGTACTGAGGATTAAATGAAAGGAATTGTCCGTAAGGAATGGAGGTTTGAGAACACAGGCAGGAAAGTGTCAATGGATAGTCAATAGAGATCTATTCAAATTGAGTTAGTGAGGGTGAAGACAGGGTAACAACGCGAATCTGCGCACTGAAACCGGCGAAGAAGACGAGAACAAAGAGAGCGACAGAGAGAAGAACAACGTAAATCCTAGTAGATAGGACTTGATCGTTAAGAGACAACGAATCATCGGCATCATCGTACAAATTTAGTTTAGTTAATGTGGTGATGATTCGTCGGAAGAGACTCATTTGGACTCGTGTCCCCGTCATCATCATTCAAAGAAATCTTCACATCTTACTGAAGCGTATGCTTGGTGTGAGAATGAGCAGAAAACAATTTTCTCTCTCTATAATTATATTCATGACACTTGAAGCTTTTGATATAATTGAAATCTGGTTCGAGCAGAAATGTCTCGCTATGATGCGTCTGATGTTGTGCGTGTGTATGTTGAAACAAAACGAGAAAGTCTTTTGTGAGGGCAACAGAACCAAACAGATGCCAGCCTCCGAAACAAAGGACGTCAAATTACTGCAAATGTTGAAATGTTGACAACTTAAAGTTAAGATTGCCCGTGATTGAAAGCAGTAACACACGTCTCTCTTCCTGTAGTTAGTCTATACTTTATGACAACGTGGAGTATGGTCCTTTTCGATATTGCCGGAGAAATCGCTCGATTGGTTTTCAGAAAATCAACAGAGACTGTCATTTCTACGGTTAAAGACAAACTTTCATTATCTCTGGATGTTCAATCAGACGAAGTTTATTAAAAACAGTTTCCGTGTTAACATACTGTACAAAAGGTGACTTTATTTGTTAACAAAAATGTTAAAATAAACACTTACGAAACTATAAAAAAAGGGTAAATAGATTTCTGGAATTTGTGACAGTTAAACGGTAAAAGCGTAAGAAAAGGTTTTATCGATTTCTAAGTTGCTATAGTATATCAACGGGCCACCAAGGAGAACTGGAAAAATTCGATTTCAAAAATAAGAAGGTGGAGTATGTCCCTTACTGCGCATGCATTCTCGTGAAAATATATTGCACCAAATCAACTTTGTCAATTGACGTTCTCTGTTCGTAGATTGCTCTAACTTCAAAGGGCGGCAGTTCTCTAGTCCAAAACGTTATATCAGCGAGACTTCCGTGGGGGAAGTATGCATCAATTCCAAGAGTCTGTAATGACTTGAAGTTTGGATTGAAATTTTTAACTTCCCTGTTCAACTCCTTACCATTCACATAGATTTTAATTAAACTCGTCGACTGCAGAGAAGAACAGACAATAGCAATGTGATACCATTCATTAATCTGTAGAGTCTGTTCATACTCAATCGTACATATGTCATTCTTTCTTCTTAAGTCGAATTTCAGATGAAGATCTTCAGTAATATTTGGAAAGAAATACCAGTATGAAGGTATCACAGAACGAAGACAAATACATCGTTGATGATCAGCTGAATTAATTGAAAACCAACAGGAGAAAGAAAATGAACGCGAGATGAGTGCACCAGTTCGCACTAGAAAAGTATTGGTCAGTGAACCGGGGCAAGGGCCATCGACGTTTAGAATACGATTAAACAGAGAATGGTCTGATTCGATGCTGAACTTGTCAGTTTCCGGAAAGCGATTATCTTCCATTCCTTGTAGGCCGCCTTTCGCAGGAAGAATTGAATTTTTGAATAGGTTGTTTTGCTGTTGGTTACTAGCAGCGAAATTCAGATAGATAACAAGATCTTGCCGAAAACCGCCAGAAAAATATTTCTTCAGGAACCATTCACTGAAAATTAGGTCGTGGAACTTACGACAGACGGTAGATAGCCGAAGTAGTTCCTTGAGAGAGAAATTAGCTAGTAGGATAATTTTGGACCAGAGTTCAAATGGTAGTGTAGTTTTAGTTTGAGACATTTTTGACGATCAAGACACTTTTTAAAGCAAAAAAACCAGTTTGTATCTCCTCAGAAAAAGAACTACTGTTGTTGCTTTTTATCGAAAAAGGAGTATGAGTATACTTGACACAGAATAAAGAATAGAAGGAGAAAAGTCTCTTTCGTTCTTTTTGCGACTTGCACAATACGCGATAAAAATGGAAAAGAAAATGAGTCAGATCCAAATTATAGTAGAAACATTTCTAACAGTTGAGTAAGAGTTATAGGTGAGGATATATGTAAAACATGATCAATTTTGACTTTGGCAGCAAGCAAGAGAGCGCTTTGGAAGGAGGATTTAGGCACGAAAATGTAGTCCAGATCAAGGGCTATCGAATGCATTATAAACGCATTTCTATACGTGTGTCACCGTCATACACGAGGATACTTATGATCGAGGTGACGTAACGAGTTTTTCGACTATTTTTAGCTTATTTCGACCGATCTGTTGAGCGACCTCAGTCTGCCAAATATTGATCAAAGTACCACAAATTTTATGTTAAAATCCTCTCCAGATCACGCGCTTTCACCCCATATATAATTCAATATCATCGGGCTTAAAAAACGTCCAAAGAGCTAAATCGGCTTCTTACGGGCCCCCGTCCTTTACGACATGTCCAGTGCGCTTGAGGGATGTCCGAGTTCTTCCAATTCAGCTATTCTATAGAATTCTATAGAATTCTACGATAGCACTATACGTAGAATTCTATAGAATTCTAAATTAGCATAGATATATAATATATTGACCAAGTTTGAGTCAAGCGGAAATGTATAGAATTCTATAGAATTCTAGGTTAGTACTGTACGTAGAATTCTAGGTAAGCATAGATATATAATATATTGACCAAGTTTCAGTCAAGCGGAAATGTATACTGTATAATGTATAATGTAATTCTATAGAATTCTAGGTTAGTACGGTACGTAGAACTCTACGTACGCATAGATATATAATATATTGACCAAGTTTGAGTCAAGCGGAAATGTATAGAATTCTATAGAATTCTAGGTTAGTACTGTACGTAGAATTCTAGGTAAGCATAGATATATAATATATTGACCAAGTTTCAGTCAAGCGGAAATGTATACTGTATAATGTATAATGTAATTCTATAGAATTCTAGGTTAGTACGGTACGTAGAACTCTACGTACGCATAGATATATAATATATTGACCAAGTTTCAGTCAAGCGGAAATGTATAGAATTCTATAGAATTCTAGTCTAGTACTGTACGTAGAATTCTATAGAATTCTATAGAATTCTACGTAAGCATAGATATATAATATATTGACCAAGTTTCAGTCAAGCGGAAATGTATAGAATTCTACGTTAGTACGAATATACTTGATTAGTGACTCACTTTCATGCACGGCACACCCTCCCCGCCCCCACTCCCAGTCACTGATAGAATTCTACAGAATTATGTACATTTCCGCTTCACTCAAACTTGGTCAATAAATTATATATCTATGCTTACCTAGAATTCTATAGAATTCTATACATTTCCGCTGGACTGAAACTTTGTCAATATATTATATATCTATGCTTACCTAGAATTCTACGTACAGTACTAACCTAGAATTCTATAGCATTCTCTACATTTCCGCTTGACTCAAACTTGGTCAATAAATTATATATCTATGCTTACCTGGAATTCTACGTACAATACTAACCTAGAATTCTGTAGAATTCTATACATTTCCGCTTGACTCAAACTTGGTCAATAAATTATATATCTATGCTTACGTAGAATTCTATAGAATTCTACGTACAGTACTAACCTAGAATTCTATAGAATTCTACGTACAGTACTAACCTAGAATTCTATAGAATTCTACGTACAGTACTAACCTAG
>CAJNOQ010009732.1:0-10016 GCA_905250885.1 Didymodactylos carnosus
TATCTCAGCAACAAAGCACCATGGGGATGAACCAACTTAGGGTATTTCACTACTCACTGAGGTCTACAAGATACAAGTAGTCCGAGTTCAAAAGCGATTTATAACCTCAAGAGGTTCCCTCGTAAGTTATGAGTTTTTTAATAACTTTTTTCATAACCTTCCTAGTTTTCACTAGGTTTTTGAGTTTTTTCCGAAAAATAAACCATTGCCGCGGGATTCCGCTTGGTCAATAATCTATTTTGTGACGTGTTTCAAAATTCCCTAGGCTAGAAGGCCTCCTTTCCGGAACTCTCGGGAGATCCAGTATAGCTTTTTATATAACAATCGGGAAAAATGTTGAAGAATTGAATAAAAGAAAATATGACTAGACTGGGACTCCAAACTAGAATCATGACATTCCGTACCAACGCTCTAACCAACTGAGCTGTCGATCCACAGCCTTATCATATTGTCTTTCGCCTTAAGTGAGGAACTTATCCTTACGTAACATTCTAAAGAACGGAAGATGGTGAGAAGTTGGGACTTGCGTAGAATTGTAGAGAAATGTTTGGGCCATCGATTTCATTATTTAAAGTTAAAAATGCATTACGCCTTCGGTCTTTGACAAGACGATCTTTTTCAAAATCCCTTGAAACTTTTTTAGCAAAAACTGCCCTATCGGTTGGTTGCTACACACCGTAACACGTTATATCAATTAATAATTTGTTCTCATCACTGAACATAAATTATCAGCTTTGACCGTACCTGGATCAGCAAAATCAACTAATATTAGAGCTTGATCTAATGTTAAATAGCATCCTAATTTGCATAAATCTTCGCACTGAATACGATGAATAACACGATTTGATTGGGTAAGAGTTGATCTCGACTTATTGACGTGATTATCATTATTGTCATCCGGTAACGGAAAAAGACTTTCAGCGGCCACATAATAGATGCCCGACTCTAGAAAATATAATTGTCATACACCAAAACACATACGCTTTCTCTTTCTCTTAATACCTAATGAATCTGTCAGACGTGTTAGGAAACTGTTTAATATTCCATCAAGTGTATACTGATTCACATGTTCTTTTGTTTCAATCAATGTTTTAACAACATTTTCATCTGTTAAATTCATCCAGTAAAATAATTTTCCACTACTTGGTTGCAATTGAAATCGACGAACGAATTCATGAATAGCCAATAAAGAAAGACGTTTTGTTGACTCAATAATATTTTTATTGATAAATTCATTTCGTTCATCAGATAATAAACAATCGATATACGATTGTTTCATAAACCTTACACGTGTTTCTAAATGTGCAAATAGATCAACATCATTTATGACCAATGTTGATTCAGACAATATGTCTGCATCGCGTTTTCGAAAAAACATGACTTGTTCAAAATGTTTTAATAATGATGATTTTCGAACAATAATATCCGATTTTGAGTAGATAATGAGTTCAGCAATTGATATGAGATCAGATGATAATAAATCTTCGGTACATTCTATAATCGGGACTTGACGAGGAGATTTAGCAAATTCATTTAGAAATGGAGTCAGTCTTGTACCATCGGTACTTTCAGCAACCATTTTCAATTGAAAACGCGACACACAACCGTGTAACGTTAAATGATCATTGATTTGTTTACGAATCTAAATAAATCCAAAATAATCAATTTATATAGTTTAACAGAGAGAATCAAAATTCTTTTTTGAGAAACCTCGCCAAATGTCATAGAGAATATGATTCAGCACATTTTCTGCCGCATTAAAATTTCAATTTCCTCTGCGTTTCTGGCCATTGTTTCTACATACTTTTTTCAATCTTTCATCGATATCTTCTTTTTCATGAAATTGTATAAAAAATTCACAAAGAGTATCTCGTGTGATAATTTTTTCTTCAACTAATCGTTCTAAATCTTTTGATGTCAACCAGATATGATGACAGATTGTTACCAGATCATTGGCTGTAATTACTTCAGTTTTTGATCGAGTTTTTAACTGTGTCAAATAGGGTCGTCGTATAGAATTTAATACTTGTTCAGTAGACATAAAAGTTACCAATTTTCTAATGGGTTCATATAAATTCATCAACGTTTTTGGCAACTTTACTTGTAATTGTTGTTTATCCATGATAGTTTCATCTCGTTTACGATCTAAAGATAATAAAAATGTAGATATAGTGATTTTTTACGGTTAGTTGTTCTCTTATGCTGTCATTACCTAAACACGCTCGTAATATATAACGAACAGCATCTTCTCGCAATAAATATCGTGCCATATCATCAACTTGTTCCCAATTTAAATTAGGTGGATAAACAATATTTGTATTTAAGTCCAAAACTTCTCGTGCTTCCAAATAAAATGGTAAATTTTCAATTGTTTCTAGAGATGATTCATACATTTCACCCAATATTTCAATATACTCATCAATCGATAATGACATACGATCGACAACTCTCAAATGAATACCACGATAATCTGGATCATTCAACGCATTCATTACCGAACCATACAAACATAATTTTCGTTTTTGTATACATTGAAATAATTTTTTTAACATACAAGAGATAATCATCGTTTCCGGACGACAAATTGATGTTATACCTGTTAGACGATAATCGGCCATAATGATATCGATCGATGCACGAGTACGCATGCGCTCACGAGTCAGTGAAGTACTACGATCCATTAGACGCACTGGAAATAATGACGAGAAACATGTGCTATCTAAAATTTTCTTAAAATAGTTATATTTACTTTGCATTGTACTCATAAGTTTATCTTCCATGATCATTGAAGAATCATCAGTTGAAGATGATTGTTGTTGTTCTCGATGTATAACAAAATTATTCAACACATCTTCTGCATGATGCTATAACCAAGAAAACTTTTTGAAAATTTTCATTTTATTCAATTTTTTCCTCTAAATTTGCTTACTTTACTTGCAAGTGCGACGGCTACTGCTTGAACTCCTCGTACAATTTTTCCAATTATTGTTTCATCTACATATGGACTATAATTGACATAATAATATTCGAAAAATGTATTTTGATATGCATGAATTTTTATTTCACGATTTAAATGTTTTCGTTGATTTTTTCTAATATTTAATTTTGCTTCATGTTCAAATCTATTTTCGATTTCATCATCAATGAGATGTTGAATAATCAATTCAATTTCATGCACAAATTTACTTTTCTAAAGAGAAATTTAATCAACAAATCGAAGTTTGTACGGTTTACGTTTATTATTTTGATTATAAAACGAAAATATTTATCGCTTTTATATCATATATATATCCTCTTATTTGAACTCAGCAACTCTGCATTTGGACCGTCGAAAATATGAAGTTAAAGATATTCACTCAAAAAGACTCTTCTAGACATTTAAAGTTTTTGAAGTTCATTCAACATCCGCGACAAAACAAAATATATTCTAAAATGTCAGCATACTTCTCTATTCTCACAGAATTACTCATACTAAACAAAATGAATTATCTACAGTAGTATGCTTTTCTATTTCTTTATCGACTGAAATACTTCCTGTTATAATCATTTACTTGTGCTGGTTTTCCATTACATTGCAGATAAATTTGTCTCAAATAACTCGTCAAAGTTCTTTGTTTTGACCATTGACAGCTTTGTCTCTCTTTTTCACAAATATCTGGTTCTGGTGTACACAAATGTTGTGTTTCAATCAAATTATTATCAATCTGCTTATGTTGAGCAGAAGTTAATGGAATTTGTATTTTTGATTTATATCTATTTTCTCTCTTATATTCTGTTAAACATCTTTGTAATAATTTATAATTATTCAATTGTCGCATAACTCTCTCTGGTAAACTAACATTGATTGTTTCTGTACAATAGTATTCAGTGTCTGTGAAGTGTCCAGTTGATCGTTGAGTAGAAAGTCGTTCATCACTGGACATCGTTCGTTGTAAACTAGTCATATCGGCTCGTTGTTGTACCGTTTGAGAATATTGTTCATCAAACACATCATCTTTGTGAACTTCTTTTAACTTGTCTTTGACTAGTGCTTCTTTAACTTGCAACTCTTTTGGGTCTTTCAATGACAAATCAGCAAGCGAAACTTTGGATGGGATCCGTTGAAGATTCATCTGTTCAACAGTCCCAATCAAGGTTTTCATATTATATTTATTATTCATGTTCAGACTACTGAATGAAAGATTAGATGATTGATCAAAATGTTCTATTAACAATAGAGATATGTCTGTTCTATCATTTATCTCTTATACTAGACCATACTAAATAGAAAAAATCATAATGAAATTTAATGTGCAAAAGTACGCATTTGGTCTCTACGTATACAATGCATGTTTATAGACAGCAGCATATACTGTTGAAAGTTATTCAAATAAATATTAGTAGCAATAATTGGGATATTCTGTTGAAGAAAACTTGCTTACATCATTTTTAATAACGTTTGCTATTTCAATGCGATTTACTATATTCATGTAATATGTGAAAAACATGAGTGCATTATTGGCTTTTTTGTCATTGTCAGGAACACATTTACCGATATCTACATTCATTTTTTCTTATTTGTCTTTCGGCAGTTCGATTTTTCAATGAATCATGGGAAAATAAATCATCTCATTGATTTTGCGCCAAGTCTTTATATTATCGATTTATTTCGATTCAATAAGATCAAAATGAGGTATGATCAAAAATATTCTATCATATGATCAAAAATTTCAAGATCATTTCTATCGAATGAATCTCATATTAGATGATATACAGACTTGAATTAAAAATTCCTTGAAATAACTTAGTAATGAAAGTGAAGGAAGGTTGAAACGGTCTAGCTCAACATCTAGATTAGGAAAAGCGAAAAAGTAAGATCGTTTCAATAACGGAAAATAAAACTTTACTACTAAGGACGTTTTTGTTTTCATATTAACTCATGTATTTATCTTCAAAGTCACATTTCTTGATGATGTCGCTATAAAATGTAACGGACAAGCGCTAATGCATATATATGTATTCGTTTTTATACTAAAGCCTATCATGTAAAATTTGATTGGCACACTGTACTCTCGTTTTACAGTTCTGATGACTCACTCATTTTGATAAATAATTTTCGAGCGAAAATAAACAAAGTAACATTCGTCTACGATTTCGTGGGTCACTCGACTTCACCTTTACTTCATACACTAACAATGCATTGTGCACAGAGAATGATGATTTTCAAGATCGAAGATATTGCTCACATCTCGCATGTTTTATATATGAAAGTTTCGTCTTTATTTATCACTTTAAACAAAACACGAAAAGACAAGGACAATTGTTGTGTGTTTACATACAGCCTCAGTTCAGTCAGTTGTGCTCTTAGTGTAGTAAGATAGCCATTCTACTTTTCTTGCAATTAATATCTGCTTCTCTTGATGTTTTCAAGTAGAATTATTCGAAAAAAAACTACTAATTTACAAGATAAGCACATAGCAGTATCAGAGAGCGAGAGGAAGTTGCGGAAGATAAATTCTTCGTACTTTTGCTTATAGTCACAAAGTTGAGTTACTGCTCTTCTGTCAGTTCCAAAAATCAAAACGGATCTTCTCGGATAATTAGTTCTGCGAATTCAAGAACCCCACTTATGTAGATGGAGTTTGACATAATGAGTGTACAGAAATATCAGAATAAAAAATGTAGTAGCGTGAGGAGGGAACTTAGGTCACCTGACATGCAAGTTTGTCCTCGTAACAGAATACAGCTACCGAAGAATCACATTAGCATAATTCAACAGTGTGACGAGAGAGAGTAAGAAAGATATAGATAACTGAGGGAGCAAATCGCGACTCAAAATTACTGGGTACCTAATTTGGAAAGTGTAACTTCTAAAACGTTCAAGGTTGACTAACAAACTTGATTGTATCATGTTCTCGAAGAAAAAACCGGGTAAAACATGATGAAATCAAGATTTTTGAAATGTCTTCAGAAAACATTTCATTTTATCTCGCTCAAAACCAAACTCACCCACTCAGAACCTTCAGAATATTATCAGACGAATAGTTTGAATACTCAGAACACCAGAACAACTATAAACTAATTTGTTCTCTTACGACAGATTTCCAGAAAACCTCTAAAAATCCTAATATATTGATTATGATTTGACCATAAAACTCTGTACTCATCGTTTTATTCGTTCTAGATATAAATATCCTTAATACCAGGAGATTTTTTCATTATTAGGAGAAATGTCACTTAATTGAACCAGCACAAATAAACAATATGTCCTCGAGATCACCCTATGTTGATATCGTCGATCGTCCATTATTTGGTGAAACACGATCAAGAGTAATAATTATAAATTATTCTTTTGTTTAGTAATGCTTTCACTCGAGTATTTTTTTAGGATCGTATCTCTTATATAATCACAGCAATTGTAACAACCGTTTTTGTACTCGTAAGTAATATTTTTCTTCTTCACATTTGATCCGTTATTCACTTAGAAAAAATATGATCTATTTTATTTCAAGACGACACTGATCAGTAGCTTTATATTTCCTCGTGGTTCAAAACCGCATGGGGTTAATGTGTTTTTATCCGTTTGTTTATTGTTTCTTCTTGGTTCACATCTTTGCCTTGTAAGTATTGTTTATAACTATTTTTTTTGAGAATCCGACATTTTTTCTGTCATTACTTTAGACATTCTGGTATAGACAAGGAGATTTAGAACCAAAATTTCGAAATATGCTCTACTTCAATACATTTTGTATTGTTTTGTTATGCATATGTTCAAATCTTGTTATTCATGGATACTCATAGTCTAGAATACTAACTCAACTATTCCAGTTTTCAACACGATTCATTCTCATACTTTTCTGTATATATTAGACTGTAGAGTGATGACCTTGTAGATTTCTTTTCAATCTTTTTATATTTTTTTTATTGAAATAACAATGAAAATTATTTATAATAAAAAATAAACTACCTGTTTCAAAAACTTTTGATCGAAAAGCGATCAAGATTATGTAGCTAAAACTTAATGGCTTGAACACATGAAAAAATCATTAAGATAACACCATGTACTACTGGTGGTGCATCTTATCGACTCTTTGGTTGCTATGCAGCAAAAACTTAGTTCTCTTCTATAGAAATGATAAGTTCGAGCCATCAGTGAACTTCGTCCACAAATTTCCAAATGATACAGATTTTCTTTGGGAGTTTTGAAATCATTTTCCCTTGTGGTCTAACAACACAGAACAAGTCAGGTCATGTTTTTTTGTGGTCAAATAGAATTGCCATATCGATTATGATAGGAAGGAATCTTCCTTGATTTGTTTTTTCAACTTTTGACGTACTCTCATGATCATGTAACAGCCGACCTAAATGAAAATTCGCATAACATCATAATTTCATCAATAATTTTACTAATCAGAAGTATATGGTCGCTCGTGTGCAATATACCGAGAAATATTGTTACGATGATGACATATTTTGAATCGGTCATGGATCGTGAGCAATAATGATATAAGTGTCTTGTACAGTTAGATGAGCTTGAGAAGTTTTTTTCTTTTATATATTGATTATTTATTGTTTTATTATCTCAGTATTTTCTTGTAGCTTCAATTTTAATTTTATGCTGGTATATCATTCTAATACCTTTGCAATCTATTCAAAATTCATATTAATAATTATCATTTCAGTTTTCGACTAAGTTCTAAGTTTGAATTAATTCTCTTACTTTTGGTAGTATTACACAATGTACATATTTAGACATCTTGCTTTTCGAGATATATTGTTTTATTTGAGAGAAAAAGTTTTTTTAAGGTCGCTTTTCATATTAATTTTGATGTTATCTGTAGTCGTCGATTGGGAAAAATTCTGACGAGAAACGGTCAATTCTGAGAAAAGTATAACGACAACAAAACCGCATTTTTCGCATTTTCGGAAAACTCATACCAGTTGTACACAAAGACAGAAAAATGTTTATATTGTGCACTCCTAATATAAGCGGCGAATGTTAATAAAGAACTTGATCTTTATATTCATATATATAATAATAGTACTTAAACTAAAGAATATTAGAATACCGCTTCATTCAACAATAAAATATCAGAATTTTGAGTTTGAGATAAATGCGCTTTATATCCATTTCAACTCTGAATGTGTTTAATCGATATTTATTTATTAAATCTTGTAATTCTTTTCTTGTTAATTTAATTAATCTTTTTGTCGAAAAAATAAGAGCAAGCAGTCGTATGCAAATATAGTGTCTAGTATCTTTTATCTGAAGTTTTTTTAAACACTGCTGTGGTTAACCTACTGACAAAATAATACAAGTTAAAAAGCAGATTGAAGAACAAGTATTTGAAACCAGCATTTCTGATACATTTTGCAAGAAACCTATTCATCTTTGAGGATCTGCACTGTACAAGTTTGAAAGATATACTTGGCAGGAGTTTATTATCTTGACCAAGTATAGTGTGTTCATACAGTGCTTATTAGTTCAAAGCTATAGATTTTTAGATATGTTAACTAGTCAAATAATTCCATTAGTAGATTGATGATTGCTGTAAGCGAAAGATGAAGTTGTGTAAATGTTCTCATTATCTATTGTTAACAGCATAGTTGTTTTGTACATATGTTTTAGGATTGGTTTAAAAATTGTCGTAACATAAATATTATCGTAAAGCGTTACTTCGAGTATCATTATATGAATACGACAGAAAATATGCTTGAGAATTCAACAAGTGAAATATATTACAAGAGACTATAGATGGTTTCGTTTCCAGTTTTAGATGTATGTGTGCTACATACAGTCCTGCTAGTTGTTTTCATTGTGGAAATAAATTTATCATGGATCGGAAAGGCTCTAGAGAGGCTAAAATTCCTTCAAAATTATAATACCCGAAGTACAAACGTTAACAATTCTCTTCACAATGTGACTCTTTAATGGAAGAGATTACGAGCTCTATCTAAAAATCCTCACAAATTTCGTTCTTTAACTATTTTAATTATTATTTATTTTCATTCATACATGTTCAAGACAAACATAAAAAACGCGTTAATATTGCCCCATATTTGATTAATATAGGGTCAGAAAGACTGTTCTCAGATCATTTTAGGAATTACCGCAAAGAACAGTGGCGTATAGTTGTAGTGGTATGTTATGTGAAACATCGCATAAATGGACATCATTTTTGATTAATGGTGACTTTCTTGAAGTTCTTCTCGACTTGACTAATAAAAGTAATGACAATAATTAAATATTAATGTGAACAACGTCTTAAATTAATATTCAGCTGAAAGAGAACGTCTTCTTCGTTTTAACATTTCATTAGCTTGAGTTGATCTTTTGAGTTTCTGTTTTGGTATATGTGTCCATTGGTTATGTCTATCTTCATCTACTTTTGATAGAAATATGTATGCCTGATAGAAATAACTATTCTTTATCTATTGCTATTTTATTTTGTCGTACTGGACAAATGATTTTTGGAGGTCTTAGTAACAAAAAAATATCTATGGCTGTGTAAATCCGATACTCTAATAAAATTGAATCAAAGACAGAAGAAACTGTGGACGGTGATTTAATGTGTTCTTTCACATGAGAAGCAGATAGGTTTAGCAAATAAATGTTTGTAGAAGCTAAGGGGGAGTGTGAAAATGAATGTCGGTCAGTCGGTTAGATTTCTCTATTCCTTAATACCGCTGTTCTTCAATTCCGTTATTCCTAAAGTATATCTCTATTCCTTCATTCCTCTTCCTCTATTCCACTACTATTTCGATCAGTCGTTATTCCTCTATCATATTAGCGTGATTGTTTAATCTTTATTGTAGAAACTTTATTTTAACGATTTCTTATAATGAACATCGATCGCCTTAAACTAAAACTAAATAATAAAACTAAAAAATTAAATAGATAAAAGAAAAGCATGACAATAATGTTTTATACATATACTGTTCTATTCAATTTGACGAAGAATGACAGTAACTTTCTTTGAAACATGAATATCTATATATTTAATTCAGCTCACAAATACAAGACCATTACAAAAATA
>CAJNOQ010009733.1:0-10015 GCA_905250885.1 Didymodactylos carnosus
AGCTGGCAATCTGAATGGCTCTTGTCAAGGAGGCGTCTTTGTCTTTGTCCGCCGAACGAAAAGGTAGAGAAGAATGGCCCACACATGTTCAAGACTGTTACATACAGCAAATATTCATTTGATTGTGCATGCTACTGTGGCGGGTATAGTCAAGAAAGGACCTAAACAGAAATTAAAAAGAGTCTTTAAATTTGTACGGAGGTATTGTCTTTTTTATCTGACAATAGACAAGCAGGAATCTCAGATCTTCTGATTTTGGCAGAAAATTTCTGATTTTTGAACTCTTTTCTTTCAACTTTCTCTACTAAAAATCGAGAATTTTAGTCTCTTACACCCGAATTCTCATAGTGTGAGTGGAACTGAGAATATCCGTGACAAATCCTTCACGAGAATTTTACTATGCCACAGGAATTTGACGAATTACCACGAGAATATCAGTCTGTGTACAGGAAAATTTTAGTCTCTTTTACAAGAATTCTACTTCTCTGAGAGGAACTGAGAATACTCCTAATGCATTGATCACGAGAAGTTTCCTTTTCCACTGGAATTTGAGAATGAGCACGAGAATTTTAGTCTCTTACCCTAAAATTGTACTTGTGTGAGAGGAACTGAGAATATTCCTAACACATTCTTCAGTAGAATAGACAATTCAAAAATGCAGCACTATTTTACTTTTTAGTGGAAAGCTCATTCCAAATATCACCTTTTTGTTCATTAGAGGAGGTTTTGGGGGAGAAAATCTAGAAATACTAAGAACATCGAGAAAAAGTAAAATTCTACTGAGGACTCCTATAGAAAAGTAAAATTCTCGTGAAGAATGCATTAGCGATATTCTCAGTCCCTCTCAGAGAAGTCGAATTCTCGTGCTAATTCTCAAAATTCCTATAGAAAAGTAAAATTCTCGTGAAGAATGTCTAAAGGATATTTACAGTTCCTATTATACCACTAGGACTCTCGTGTAAGAGAGTAAAACTCTCGCGTACACCGACTAATATTCTCGTGTATGCACACTAAAATTCTCGTGGTTATTCTTCGAATTATCCTCTAAGTAAAATTTGGTTATCCTCTAGAAAAGTAAAATTTTCGAGAGGAAATCTCATCCGAGTAGAAATTTTCTGTAAGAGGCTAAAATTCCCGTGGTGTCAGAGGAACTGACAACATTCATGATACATTCGTCACGAGAACTTTCGTCTGTGTAAACGAGAATTGTTCTGTCTTACACGACAATTATAAATTGCGTGAGAGGAACTGAGAATATTCCTACGACATTCTTCAGTAGAATTTTGCTTTTCTACAGGAATATGGAGAATTACCACTAGAAGTTTAGTCTGCGTACATGAGAATTTTAGTCTCTTACAGGAGAATCGTAGTTCTGTCAGAGAAACTGAGAATATCCCTAACGCATTCGTCACGAGTATTTTCCGTATCCAGAGGAATTTTGAGAATTACAATGAAAATTTTAGTCTGTGTAAACCAGAATTGTTGTCTCTTTCACGAGAATTCTACTTGTGTAATGCGAACTGAGAATATTCGTAATACATTCTTCAGTAGAAGAATGTCTCCCGAGACAGTTGCTCCCCCAAAACCTGCTCAAATTCGAATAAAAAGGTACTATTCCACAGGAATTTTCAAAATTACCACGAGAATTTTAGTCACCGTGCAGGAAAATTTTACTTTTCTTCAGGAGTATTGAGAATTACCACGAGAATTCTAGTCTGTGTAAGCGAGAATTTTGGTCTCTTACACGAGAATTCTAATGGTGTGACAGCAACTGAGAATATCCCTTGTACATTCTTCACGAGAATTTTACACAAGAATTTTGAAAGTTATCACGAGAATGTTACTTTATGTACACAAGAATTTTAGTCTGTTACAGGAGAAATTCGACCTATCTGAGAGCAACTGAGAATGCCCCTAACGCATTCCTCTCGAAAATTTTACTTTTCTAGAGGATAACCAAATTTTACTTAGAGGATAACTCTAGAGGATAATTCGGAGAATAACCACGAGAATTTTAGTGTGCATACACGAGAATATTAGTCGGTGTACGCGAGAGTTTTACTCTCTTACACGAGAGTCCTAGTGGTATAATAGGAACTGTAAATATCCTTTAGACATTCTTCACGAGAATTTTACTTTTCTATAGGAATTTTGAGAATTACCACCAGAATTTTAGGCTCTGTACACGAGAATTTCACTTGTATGCGTGGAATCTTCACGAGAATTTTGCTATTCCATAGGAATTTTAACAATTACCACGAGAGTATTAGTCTGTGTTACACGGCGGCATTAGTCTCTTACACGAGAATTCTATTTGTGTCAGAGAATGTGAGGATCTCCCTAATGCATTCTTCACGGAAATTTCTCTATTCCACAGAAATTTTGAGAATTACCAAGACGATTTTAGCCTGTGTACTGGAGAATTTTAGATGAACCGACGTTTTAGCGACCGAGATTTGGGCGCCGATATTCGAGCGATCGACACTTAAGCGACCGACATTTGAGCGATCGACATGATATCTAAATGAAGTTATGTGGTGACTGGGCACTATGTGATACAGTTACAGATATTCAGTTTCGCACTGTGATTACATGTTTTGTGTGAAACTACGTTTTGAACTCAGTCTCATACTGCCCACATCATCACCTGCCACGAAACACTGCCAACAATACCCAAATATGTACTACAAAAAATTCGTGGATGAGTCGGAGTCCTGTTCGCGATAATGTTGTTCGCTCAAATGTCCAGGTCACTCTAGTGTTAGTCGCTCAACTTTCGGGTCGCTTAAATGTCCGTCGCTCAAACGTCCGTTGACGCTTTCGTCACAAGCGTCGACAAGATTTATTTTCTTAAGATTTCTTGATCTCAGATCACTTTGAAACTAAAAATAAACATCACAGCTGGACTCAGCGGGGTCGATTACCTCGACCTTGATCTATTTTACGGCGATTGGAGGTGATGTGGTCGATTTCAGGGCTCTCGGCAAAATGCTTATGACTGCTGAACGGAACACGCCAGTGAGATCGCCCTTGGGCAGATCGACAGAGAACAATTGTTTCTATCGAATAGTTAGATTGGAAGTAAAAACCGAATGGGTAATGTTTTCACAATACAGTCCATAACATGCCCAATAAAAATTCACCTGATTAGTCAATTACTTGACCAATGAAATTCCACACAGACTTAGGTGCCCCGAAGTTCTCTTTTGAATGCCGCAAACCGCAGGGTTGCGATCATGTTTCTTCGTGGCGTTATAAGCATTCTACTGAGGGGCCTCATTTCTTGAAAACAGTAATAATTTTTCTCGAGTTTCTGAGAAGGATTTTGACCTTCTGCTCCAAACTCCTGTAAAGATGCGGTATCATCGCAGCTATCAACTAGCAGCACAAACCTTTTGCTGCGTACGCATGACTCATTCAGACGTATATGATGCATACGCTCTGAAACATCAAATTGTATGGAAATTTGCAACAAAATACTTATCACAAGATGATCTGGAAGAAGAGTAAGTGAAGAAAAGACGACAATACTCACAACCTATTATTTAATTGAGCAATGGCTAAGTTCCATGCGTTTCAATCTTGAGGCGTTTGGCACTTGAACATCAATTAGAGAGAAAGATCGTCAAGGACAAATAAACTATCACCCGGCAGACAGAAACGATTATAAAAGAAACTAATGCAACCGAAAGTACACAAGAAACGCACAGACTCACAGAACTAGACGAACTCACGCAGTCTAACGAATTCATGCAACTAACGGAGCTAAAAATACTCGCGGTAGTCGAAGAAGTCTTTGACCTAAGCAACAAATCAATTCTAGCTTTGGAGAGAAAACTCATGTTATCAAATTCTGCTCATTTACGAAGTTCATACTGCAGTGATTAGGGATGTTCGGTTCTCGGTTCTCGCTAAGGACCGGAACCGCGGTTCTCTTGTTTTCGGTTCTTCAGCTGGAACCGGAACCGCGGTTCTATAGACGGTTCTTTTTATTTGGAACCGAAACTTTTTTAATCACAGATACTATAGTTTTTAAAGCTATATTTAGCGTTCATACGTGTGCGCAACTTCTTTTAGATGAGATCTGCTAAACCGTACGATATTTACTTTTACCACGTTTTGTTAAAAAGACATGATAAATTAATGAATGATTCAACAAAGATAGAGATGTGTTATTCGAGAAAATGAGCGAACTGTTAACTTAATAGTTTGTCTGGTCTTACAACTGTTAAGATCAGACGATAGAAAAGTACAGTATTGAATGAAAAAGAACGAGTGTGAACGGACGATCAAGTTTGTATTTCTTTATGAAGTGCAAAAAGGACGGACGAAACAATAATTCGTTCTTTTCTCTTTTACTTTATCTTTTTGTATTGCCTTTCTTTTAACAAAATGAAAACACACTATTAACAAAGCTGCAAAAAGATATATTTGCCTGTCATCATTTAAAAGCATCCTTGCGTTTACTATAAAATGAATTTCATTTGGCAGAATTATTACTGCTTGAAAAATTCTTCTCCGGTTCTTAGCTGAGAACCGAGAACCGCGGTTCGGTTCTAAGTTGGGAACCGGAACCGCGGTTCTTTTCGCTTCGGTTCTAAGTCGAGAATCGGAATCGCGGTTCTTTTCGGTTCGGTTCTAACTCGAGAACCGTGGTTTCGGTTCCAGAACCGCGGTTCTCGGTTCCGGAACCGGGAACCGAACATCCCTAGTAGCCTATGTTTCAACCATTCTCACATTTTTTTCTGCAAGAAAATAAGATCTCAGGCAGGTTCGGGGAAAATCCGAGCCCTGCCCGAACTCTGAGAGATAGCGATTTGGTTCTTTCGCGGACTTGTAGCGGAAGGTCTGGTGGTTCGAACCTGTGTCGGGGAAATTCTTTTGCTTTCCTTTGCTTGGTTTGGCAACCTACTCTTTCCAAGGTTGATGAGGCTTACCACCTGCAGGTGGTGCACCTTGCGGGGCTTACTGTTAAGATTGCGTCAAAAATCGTCCTCTATACGATGGTGGAAACCGCAGGCCGCTAAGACCTTTCGTTAAAAAGTTATTTGAAAAACGGCAACCGGCACGACCTTTCCGTTTCGATAGTAGTTGCATCCTCTCTTATCTATGAGAGTAAAATGGCTAAAACATTAATTGTACTGATTTTTAGGGGTCATTGGGCTCATATTTGACCTATAAAGGATTGAGCCAATGATATGTAGGGTTTGTTTGATCGGAATATTGTGGAGTTTTGCAAGAGCTGTTTTTCTATATCAGGCTTTAGGATAACTTCGTACTGGATTTTGAACAAAATCGTTTTTGCTCAGCATCGATATGTTTTATGTACCTCCTCAGAAAAGTTAATTTAAAAAGTCACCATAAGGTTATAATGCTAGATATGCACATGAAAATGTGTAAAGTCGTTTTCTCTACAAAATGTGATCAATAACGGTATCTGAATTTGTTGTTGCAGTCTTTGCTTGCTGTATCGTATGACTAAACTATACAAATCGTGGACACAAAACTGTGTTTGTAGTAGATATTTGTTCACGTTGAGTTATTGTTTACTAAAACTCAAATCACCCTTTGTGCAATATACGAGTGCTTGATTGCAGTGTGCTGCACTCATCAGTTGAATGAGAGCTGTAATAAATCCATAAACACATACTTTTATTTCTCGTTTTTAGCATCGTACTTACCTTTTAACTGTTTATCTCCGTTGAATATCCCACAACCTCAATGTCCAGTGGCCACACCAAATGAGGAGACGATTGTTTCATCCCAACCAGAAAACGCACAGTAAGATTTAACAAGTTCGCGTTCGATATTTGCTATAGTATATTGTTGCTCAGGCTGTTCAAAATGAATTGCATCAATTGCAACACATTTGATTGAACGTCGACCAGAATTATCTCTGAATTGAAAATGAGACTATGTAAAAACATGGTGACAGAGCAGATCACTAAATGATGTAAGAGTGGGATACGAGAAAATAATCGCACTTTTGATTCTGATCCAAGTAATCGCCGGCGTACTGGAATGATTCGGCGTAGCCAGTGTAGGAGGAGAACTGTTCGCAACCTAAAATAACACTAATGAAGATACCTCCCTTTAAATCAGATATAACCTACCAAACAAAAAAACACACTCGGTGTCGTTCATTGACTCACATACGAGGGGGGCGATGATCATCTCCGGAAACGAATCTTTTCTTGAGCACACCCATGTTCAGTACACCTCCTCCGATAAACTTGTTAGCAAAATCAACCTAGAGTACATGAATCAGTATAAAAATCCAATATTTCAACTTGAGTCACAACTTACTTGCAGATAGTTCTTCATATCTTCTATTTTCTGGTTATCTGTCACAGTAATGTGTGCAATACGTGCTGTTGATTCGACTCCCGGCCGGAATGGACGATGAGGACAAACAGAATCGTCGGAACGTTATCAAACCATCTGGTACTGAAGCAAAATAGATAAAAAAAATAATGCTGAGAAGCAATGAGAGAAACAGACGTCTTACTCCTTTTAGAGATTCGAAAGAAATAGTTCAGTATACATTTTAGTTTTTCAATCTTCTTCTTGGTAGCTCCGGTTCGTCGATCTTCTTGAAATAACCTATAGATTGGAATAGAATTCAGGCGGAAAGTTGAACGCCTCATAACAGATTCTAAAACTATCGTACTCACGTGTGAAAATTGACAGACCGATACGTTAAATGTGATTGTCGATTTGGAAATGCACAAAAGAAGGCGCACGATAATAGTGCGGCACATTGCTCCTGCATGAATGTTACTGATAGATTTGAATTTGACTTGAGTAAAATTGGTGTCTGAAACAAAACATACTTATAGTCTTAGTGTCCTTCATAAGAGACTGAACTTACTTCTTCACAAATACTCGGTAAATTTAGAATCAGATCCACTATTTTCACTAAAACATTTTTGTAAAATAGCAACCGTTTGCTTGCTGTAAATTCCTGCAACAAAAAACAAATTCTAATCATTATGGAGAATGTCAACTGTTTGTTTCACAAACCTGATCGACTAACTGCTCTAGACAACTAACAGACAGGGGCTTTTCTAAATAGCTTCCATAGCGGACTAAAATCAGAAAATGCAAAAGCTTAGATAAGAAGGCATCTCATCTTGGTTTGCATACTTTAAGATTTCCTATTTTAATCTCCCCTAAGGCCATTATGGTTTTCAGATTATTCAATGAGGAGCAGATTTTCGGCCAGCGGCAACAGCCATTTGCCTACAAAATAATACACCACAAAATATAGAAAAAAACCTTGGCGACGAACAAACCTACCATTAAATTGCTCTCAGAGCAAGGCATCTGAACGTGGTCGTCATCCCATTTATCGTTAAAAGTTTCCCCATACCGTAAATCCTGAAGAAGAAAAACCATATGAACACTGAACTAAAATGAGGCTACCTTCCCAGAATCGAAGCGAATGTAGTTTCATGGGATTTTCTCCGATAAGTACGTGAAATAATAATAGCAAATGACCTAGACAATCCCCATCTAGATTACTAGTTGGAAAAGGGACTTTTAACTAGATGCGTCTGCAGGTGCATCTAGTAATAGTTAAATCGATCGATTATCGGGCGATAAATCGATAGTTGCAACTAGAAAAAATCTAATAATCGCCCAGTTACTAGATTTCCACTGTCGTTACACACTAGTTGCAATCGAGTAAAAATCTAATAATCTAGATGAATCGGGCGATACTAGATTTTTTTTTGACGCTTGGGAGTAGGAATAAGCAGTCATAGTCATAAACACAGACGTAAACACTACAATATAAAACATTAAATATTATGTTAAAACACGCAGCTTTCCCGGGTTATCACTTCCGTAAATAATCAGAACATTAAAACAGACTATATCCTTTCAGCATGGTATGGACGGCTTGTCCACATAACTCCGCTGGCAGAGATGTCATAGCGTTACCTTTTTTGCTCATTTTGTTTTGAGCATAGCTTCGATACGAAACGTTTTAGAGAGCTCGGAAACATCTCAAATCGAAGAAAAATTTATTATAAAGATTTTGAGATGCATCCGCTCCCTGGAAAATGTTTTCTTAAAAATCCACATGCAAAATGGTGAGACCTACTTCTTACGGAAAAAAACAGAAATGTAGCTCTCCACATTTTCATCACAGTTTTTCGAAGGAACAGCTGCCAGGAAGCGGACAAATCTCGAAATCTTTAAAACAATTTTTTCTTCAATTCGAGATGTTCCCGAGTTCTCTAGAACGTTTTGTAACGGAGCTACGCTCAAAACAAAATGAGCAAAAAGGTAACGCTATGACATCTCTGCCAGCGGAGTTACGTGGACAAGCCGTAGAGAGAAAAGGAAAAAATTATATGTATTAAACTAAACTATGATTGGTTCAGCCACCATTTTGTTAAAGAGACAAAGTGGCCGCAAAAATTGTCGCTGACGCTTATCGGTCGCTTATCTTGACCTTCCAGATAGTCGACCAGTTGAGCAGCAGACTCCTTCATAAAACGAACGTCAACTCCATCGGGTCCGCTGCCATAACTTTTCTTAAATAAAAAATAGATTGAATAATTTGTCCTTTCGTTCATGATATTATTAGAATGCGTCCGTCACTGATGGAAATTTGTATTTTTACTCAAGGAACAGCTTTAGGTGAAAAATATTTTGAAAAAAGTTGTTGAATAGGTCTGCTTTTGATGTATCGCCATTCGCACTCTTATCATCAAGCAAGACACTTGCTGGAAGATCGTTACCCTCGTCTCTAGCCTAATGATAGCGTCAAAAACTGAGTCGTATGAGGTTCGTCACTCTCATAATCGAAAAATTCGGCTTTTTTCGAATTTCTCCATTGGAAACAACACCCAGATTTTCGCCGAAAAACGAAAACTATCCAATAATTCCTATACAGATCTCATTCGACTCAGTCTTTGATGCTAATTCCGAATGTCACATAAGATTGACAAAAAACTGAAATTTGATGATGAAAGTCACAAAATACGAATGTATTTCTATATGTCACGTTGTATTCAAGATGTCTAGTGTCCTCTCGTTCTAGCTGACCAATCAACAACAGTAGTGAGCATGGTGACATCAACTGCTGTGATCACAACGATGAGTAAGTTCTGCTTGAGATTCAATATGTATATGTGTATGAATAAATATACAAAGTTTAAGTGTCGTTTATGTACTGTCAGAAATGTAACACAACTTACTACATATTTCTGGATCTTACTGGCTTTTTTGTATAAAGAAAGAATCTATATCTAACTTCCATTAAGTCATGAAGAAACATTTTTACATATCCATGAGATAATATTCATTTGGAGAAAGAATTTGTATCTGACTTTCACTAGAGTCAACTCTTCCTTGCAATCGGTTACACACAAAAGAAGTTCAAGGAAGGTTCCAAAGTAGAGTTTGGTCAGTAGCACATTGTTTCTGTGGATTGAGTAACATGTCATCTAGAATTATTCTATGGCTTACTTTGTAGCTGTATAAATCAAAAAGTGAGGATAGGGATTCAAATCACACGTTAAACTTTAATAAGTCGCAATCAGCAGTGAAGGACGCTTGACATTTTTTTTCGCCAATAAAGCTGATTTTCATCAACTTCGATTAATTTATACTTCTTATTGGCATATCAATAGATCAGAATGTCATGTGCTGAAATATCACCACTGTCCTCGCCGTTAACATCAGTTGTGTTTGAAGTACAAGCATTGCTTATTTAGTCAGATTTTTAAACTAGGAAAATACACTGAAAAATTAAATTAAAGACTGAACGCTTGTTTTGTCAGTTGTACTATTAAGGGCTTTAAAGTTGCTAATTTTATATGAGGAAAGGTCTAGTTTAAAAATTTGACTAGATAAGCAATGCTTGTACTTAAAACACAAGTAATTATTAAATTTTAACGTGTGATTTGAATCCCTATCCTCACTTTTTGATTTATACAGCTACAAAGTAAGCCATAGAATAATTCTAGATGACATGTTACTCAATCCACAGAAACAATGTGCT
>CAJNOQ010009734.1:0-10015 GCA_905250885.1 Didymodactylos carnosus
AAATATGGTAAATCTAAGATGATTTTATCCATGATACTCTCCGATCGAATGTTACTCAGAAAAAGAGAATGTAAATTCACCAATTGACGAAGTTCTAAACCATGTGAAAAAAATTCATCGATTTGTCGCTGAACTGAACTGAACTGAATTTTTATTTTTGCAAGCATGGTTATTGCAAAGAAAGGCTAGCTTATGCTAATGCAACACCGAAAAAAGTGAAGAAATAAAGAAATACGGTGTATCATCATCATCGGACAGACAAAGTGAAGTTATTCGATCCAGCATACAACTATTCTTTTCTTTTCTCCTCTTATCTTTGACGACCATTCTTGTTTTTCAATATTTACTTCGATTCTCATTTTTTTACTCCTGACGTGTACTGCTTCTTAGTGTCTCTCCACACCGAAAAACTCTTCAAGTTCATTATCTCGCATCAATCGCGGATGACTTTGCACTGGTAAATTATCAGTAAACATGAAATATTTTTGATCGATAGGTCTGGCAGATAACGTTGAATTTTTTTTCCATTGATGATTTTTATACAATTGATCCATAGCATATCGAATTATTATCCATTTCAAAATAGAAGAACCGTGGGTATTTTCTTAATAACTTTTGATAGGAACAAGGTAGAAACTTGCGGTTTGTTGCGTTCGAAAGAGCAAAGAAAGACGCATCGAACGGTATGTGGGAAACTATTTCAATGTCTTTCTTTCACATTTATCGATGGATGTTTTTCAAGGCCTTTGTCTAGTGCCCAGTCATGATGGTTTCTTTTTTCGTTTCTATAGCACGTTGGAACCGCCAAGTGAAGATCTACAAAACTAGCCATAGCCCAGATTTCCATCTGCTATGGTTCAAAAGTTATAGGGATTTCATTTAACCCCTATACAGCGGTTTTTCAGGCAATTTTCCAGGCATAGGGCTGCTTGTTTTATCGATTTCTCGTGTCAGGTCATAGGTTTTCGACCCTTCTGAGTCGAATGGACACTTTAATTTCTCGCTACAAGTCTCTTAGAGTACGCTTTGGTCACATAGGGTACCCCAATTGGTAAGAGGATGACCATAAATACGTGTAAACCACCGTGAGAAGAAAATTTAGAATAGGTTTTTGGCTCTTCTGAATCGAATGAAGACACATTCTGCGCTTTTTGAACTTAATCATACGATGAAATGACTCACAAACTCGTTTTCGATGAGAAACTGGTAATGCGTCTCATCCTCGAGTCCCTTAGCACGTTCTTTGTAACGTTTTATCTTCAGTGCCGATTTTTTCTTTACTTAATGTATACTAAAAAGATATTTCAATGCACGCAAAAAAGTCTTGGTCATGATTTGCTATCAATCTGAGGTTTCGTCCAGCTCGACGTCCATGGCATCTTGATCATCATCATCTTGACTGTCTTCTTCATTGTCCTCTGCGTTTGATTCATCATCGTCGTTGTGTTTGTTGTCTCCGTCGCTATTATCATCATCTTCGATTATCTGTTCTTCTATCTGCTCGATGAAAACATCTGACTTTTTAAACGTATTTTCGATATTGCATGCGTGATTGATATACGAGATCGCGGTCGCGGGGTCTCAGGATTCCATCCAATTTTCAGCCAAAGTCCGAACTTCACTTAGGCGAAAGTTTTAATATTGTTATTACGCACATAAGTTTTGAGACCAGCCCATGCTAGCTCAATTGGATTAAACATGCAGTGCTTCACTGGCAAACTGTACACAGTGTCGAGAAAATCGGGGAATAATGGTGACAAGCTTAAAGGACACAGTCGGACTAACAATCTCTCGAATAATACAAAGGTTCACTGAAATGAATATTATTTTACCATCTAAATTAACTTATAAGCACAAAACTGGGCACGATGGGGCAGGGAGTCAGTCGGTTTATCGATCTTTAGATAATCCTATGAATGATCCTAATATATTTGCAAAGATGTTTGTACCTCTCTCGTTGACAAACACACTGACGGAAGAAATTTTGTGGAAGAACGAAACTCCCAATAGCGCGTTTTACACGAGACCATTAGCTCTTATTGCGGAGAAGGAGAGTGTGGACTTGATTCGATTTATCAATGAAACTTTCGAAGTTCAAGAACAAGATTTACGGGAGAATAAAATTGAATTTGTACATGGTGATAAAAAATATGAAATTTCTGTTGCAATAGAGGACAGTATGAAAGACCTCAAAGTACGAACAATGGAATCTGGACTTGGCGGTGCTTATTGCCTCATGTGTGAAACGCATCATACAGTGTAGAAGCATATCCCGATCGGGCTATATATCCCGATCAGCATATATATCCCGATTGGGCTATAGAATTATATCCCAATCGGGATATTATAGCTCGATCGGGACATATTTTACACTATATCCCGATCGGGCTATAATTCTATAGCCCGATCGAGATATACGACTTTTCTAATATCCCGATCGGGATCTATGGTTTTTTACGTTTGTTAATTTAAAAACGCACTCCAGCTGTGTTTTGTTCTCTCGTGCGTGTGGTCAGCATGTGTGTTATGGCTCTGTAGTATATTATAGTTCTTTTAGTATGTGGATACCAAAAAGATCAGTAGCGAAAAGTTCAATCATTTACAGGTTTTTCAACTTTTTCGGCAAACCAGTTCATTGGATGAAAGTTTTCAGTTCAAACAAGAATTAAACGAGATGTTATTTTCTGTTTTCGTTTTTTTATGACCTGTTACCATTACAAAGATATTTAAGATTCAAAATTTTAGAGGTCACTAGTCTGCTCGATAGAAGGCGACTTCTAAACTAAAGAATAGTGGATATCTCTATCCACTTCGATATTTATTTTTGATGTTAACTGCTAATGCGTGATAGAGTTTCAATTCTTGGTCTTCATCCAAGAGATCATTTATCAATGCATCACAAACTTTATCCACTTCAATATTTAATGATTCATTCACACTCAGATTTTCAAAATCGATAGATGAAATATCCTCTTCATCGTCCTTCTGTTGATCGGCTTTGGGAGATTTGGCTTGAGGTTCGTCTTCCTCGATGTATTCAGTTGCTTTAGTTACACATAAATCACAAATGTTTTGGCATTTTTCTTTTAAAAATTGCTTTTCATTTAAAAATTTCAGAACGTCTGCTTTAATTTTGCCACTATGAATTTTTAAGAGCGTGAGTTCCGCGTTTCCATTCCACAAACTGTGCCAAGCATTGCCACAAACGCTAAGATGATGTCGACGTTTGTTCGGCATTGGAAAAATTTAACTTTTAAAAGAATGTACTCATGTCAAAAGAAAAGCATTTTTTTTTAGACAAAGGTCGATCCAGAGTTTGAACATCGACTGCGATGCGATACTCAGTCGGCCAATCGCGATTGACGAGGATGACTTTACCTGAATATTTTACTGGATGCCGCTGCCTTATGCATGTCCAGAGTAAGAGAAAATGTCAAGATATTTCGAGAAAGTGTTAAAAATAGCTAGTAAAAAAAGTAAAATATCCTGATCGGGATGTAGAATATGAACCTCGAGAATTATTTAAAAAAAGGTTGCTGACCGGAAAAAAGAGTTAACCATGAGGAAAAAAGAATCTAGTGTAGTTTTTCCTCCTCTTTCTAATGGTGATGTCAAAACTTTCCGCGAACATCATCATTTTTTCGCTAATAAATTTTATTTCAAAAAATCGAATTTATATCCCGATTGGACTATATGTTTTTTGGCTATATCCTGATCGGATATATTTTGATTCAAAACGGGATATATATCCCGATCGGGATATACAGCATGCGTCTCTACTGTCATAGCGAATGGAAAAATAAGAAGAAAATAGAGGAAGACAATTACTTTGCCATTACTCGCTCGGCGGAAAAGACTCGTAATTTATTCGAAGAATTGGTCGATGAAAGAGGGCAAATTAGGAAAACCAAAGATGATTAAGCGACACGGGGCGGACTTACGACAGAACCAATTAGCATTAGTGACCAGCACTACATTACACTTACCCACCAGTATATTAATGGTGTGCACTGGTTCCTCAACATACTCTATCGACTCAAGGCGAACCTTCCAGTTCCACCATGGTGGAACTGATCTCGTCAAAGGCATTCAGAGAATGCATGAGTTAGATTCCATTCGTCTGCAAATTATTGAATGTCGTGACACACCATGTTCGGCGGATCACCTGGAATTGCAGATCTCTCAATAGAGCCCGATGTTTCAAATGTTGTTCTTTACCTATCGAATCAGAACTCGAATCGGCTGCAACCAATAAGATGACGATTTTACCGAGTTGTTCTCTCGTCGTAGGAGAAATGTCAAGAATGCCATCTACGTGTATAGTTACAAAGATGGACAGATAGAAATTACAATAGAGATTGATCCCCTTGGTGTCGTTTCATTAAGACAGAGTCGCCGTAATTATTATTATTTTTTTGGTTCGAATAAAAGAAAATTCAAACAGATATCTTGGATTTTTTGTTACAAGAGCATTCAAAAAAGTCAGAATTGATAGTTTTCAGGTCATTAGATGAGTTGTATCCAATCATGACAAACGACGTCGAATAAACGCTTGCCGATGTAAATTGTTAATAGCATAAAAACAGCAACAAACCAAGTTCACCGTAAGCTCAACCATCTGTGACTAATCGTCATAAGACAATAAATAAGCGTCGAGGTTGATAGTTGACACATCGATAGTGAGTTTTTTTCCTTCCGATTCTCAGTCCCAGTGGTAGCTTGTTGAGAATTCTGCAAAGCATCTACGAGAAAATTTTTATAGCAAGTCATAAGCTGTCGGATTAGAAAGCCTACAAAGTCTTTTCAGAACTCCTTCTGTAAGATAATTCTTCGAGTGGTTGTACGAGAGGGAGCTCTCAAAATCTTAGGTAGCTCATGAAAACCAGTTATTCGTGATGAAGACGAATCGAAATTTATATCTCTATTAGTGGAGGAAATAAAATTATGTAGCCGCCAGAGTATGTTCAACGATCCTTTTTTGTAATCCCGACACGAAAGCGACGAAGAATTTGGCGTATGCTACTTTTGTGATGTCTTCAGGTGTCATGTTTCGCGTACTAGCTTCACAAAATGACGAGGTTTTACCTGTGATAACCGGTACAGTTATTGTAATCACGCCGTCCTCATACTTTGTATCGACTGCTAGGAGACCATTGAGCGTGTTAAGATGGCTTACCCCCAAAAGAGATAATAACATCAGAAGCGGCTGCGGTGTACATGAGAGTGAGTCACAAAGAACTATTATCTCTTTTGCGAGTGAGCCGTTAAGAGGATACGTATAAAGTGCAAGGAACCAAATCGATGGAAAAAACAGAAGGAATGTAGCTAATATATTTTCAGACAACGCCGTTTCTCTGCTTAAGTAATAAATTCAATCAGGATCTTATTTCTGAGAAAAAAAGCGCGAAATTTAGCGAGTGCTTCCTATTGCCGCGCTTTATTGTTAGATATCGTTCAAAATAAACGATTAACAGGTACTAAGTAACGCACGCTTAGAGTACAATAATTAACTTCAATAACTTTTCATATCCATGCAAACATAATAATTTTCATGTTTGTGTGCATCATTTTCCGCGCAGCATAAAATAAACATTGTGACAAAAACCAAATAACGTTGGAATTATCCTCGCTTTATTGAATGCTGTCGGAGCTTTACTATTGGATGCAAGCGCATGAGTGCCGAAACACCATGAAAAATGCATAACTCGTGATTGTTATGATATTTTATCATAAGATGACTTAAGGGGTTTTATGCACTACAAACAGATGTTTGCTATTGAGAATTCAAAAATTCAAATATTAGTGAACTTTCAAATCATACATGTCAAGATGGCAAATAAACAAAGATGCGGGCATGAAGCAGGTCAAACGAAAGTCAAGACAACATACAATGAATCGAAACCACCACTGGAATAAAGTAGACCAGAGACTCTACGATCAGGGTTTCTAATGAGAATTCTCAGCAGCGCGTACACAGATGTGGTAACTCGTGGATTTTGTCGTTCTCTCTTTTCCTACTGCTTGATACAGAGCGTATTTTCAATTTAGTTCGCGTACCGTACGCTTTGGAACAAAGGCGTACGCGTAATGTTAGAAACACTGTCTACGATTACTTGCAGTAAATATGCGCTAAGTTCTAAAAACACAAGTTTGAGTAGAATAGGCTTAAAAAAGCATTTCTTTCGTTTGACTTTAGTCTAGGGTCTTACAGAATGGTTGTCTGCGTGTCTTTGTGTGTGCAGAATACGGAAAATGGTTGTCAGATATTCCATGGATAAGCTAATCACAAGAGCCCAGGTCCAACATTACGACTACCGTAAACGATATACGACCGCCGTAAATCACCGTTTGCGGTCGTATTTGCATCGTAAACGGCCGTATACGGCGCAAATACGGCAGTAAACGGCCGTAACTACACCGTAAATACGCCGGCCGTTTTACGACCGTAACTGCGCCGTGACCGTTAACGGTCAGTTTAGAAAAAATTATTTTTCGTTTCCAGCATCTTCTACAGAAGATGTATACAGAGCTTCAGGACGTCACCCATGCATGGTATCGTCTTGAATATCACTTACCACTCACATACATACAATTATAATTGTTTACCAGGATTGAGATTCGAACACACGTACCTAGAATTATAAATCCAGCACATTCTGGTTATACCATATTGCTTGTAAACAAAAGTGTAAATTTGCTATCCATGTTTGCAATAAATACCATGAATTTCCACGCGTGGGCTCCCATGTATGAAAATACCTTACGACAGCTTCCGTCAAACTTCCATATATAGTATAGTAATCATAGTTTGCTGAAGTGGAAACAAATTTTAAGGTGCCGCCGAGAGATTGGCCACCAACTGGCCGATTTTTTGCTGTTTTGAGAATGTTAACGCGCCGTTTTTTGTGCCGTTAACTAGACGTTAACCGTTTTTTTGGACCTCGGTAGTTGATCAAAAGAACACTTTGATACCATTTTGATCACATAAAGAACACTAGTTCATATCGGAAAACTTATAAGAATACATTTTGCGATGGGATTCCAGGGAACACAGGTCACAGGAAATTCGCCATATACGGCAGTCATAAACCGCCGTATTTCGCCGTAATACGATCGCCGTATAAAAAAAACCGTGATCGTGCGTAAGACTTATATTTCAATCGTGATCGTGATCGTGAGCAAAAAAAACAATCACGCAGAACTCTAGTGGTAAGAATCCTAAACAACCTATCATAAACGAAGCAAAATAAACTATTAAGTACTAAATTCATTTAACCTTAATTAGAGTATGCAACTGAACACTGATTCTTTTCTAAAAACAACGCTACATGTTTGATGGTCATCAGAAGCCAAAATAACTACCGACTTTACGGTGTGATGGATGACTTTTTATCAATCAGAAGCATTCCATGATTTATCAATGGATCTTTTTCTGAATTTGCGTTGAAAAAATTACAGTTTTTGTTGTTAACGCGCTCTATGTTTCAAACTCAAACGTTGGAACATGTGAATTCATCGAAAAACCGATCATACACAATTCGAACGCGTTTGATCATAAAGAAAAAATGTGTATTCCTAAAGAAGACCTATTTTAACTCGTTTACGCGGATAGAATATCTTTTAACCCGCACAAACTTGTTCAGGGATGACTCATCAAATTTTCAAGCGTTCAAACGCGTGAAAGCAGCGATTGAGCAATCACGATTTTGTTTTGCATAACCAAAGCATATATAAATATCACGCCTTTTCCTTCGAAATATTTGCTCAGAAGTTTTTCTCTTGCAATAAATTACTGTGACTAGTCCACCCTAATGGTACTGATGAACAGTGCCTAGTGGACCATAACCTGATGGAGCCTAGGATCCATCAACAAAAAACCAGTGCCTGATTAGTACAAGAACAAAATCATACAAACGCGTTAAATATATTAACGCATTCTAACCAGTTAGAACATTTTGAATTCAAACAATTTTATTCTTCCGAATATTAACGCGTTCGAAGTCGTTAAAAAACGACCAAGTTTGAACGCTCTGCTACTGAGGTGTAACGTTCGTACACGTTACAAATTGAACTCGTTAAAACCGCCAAATATGAAACATTTAACGCGGTTTTAACGCGTTAAGCCGCTTACCTGTCGCGTTACAGTTTCAAACCTTTCCTGATTAACTAGTAACTCAGCTTTAACTATTTTTGTAATGAAATCATGTTTTAACCAGTTAGTATTAATTTCAAGACATTTCTCGTCAACTTTTTTTATTTAGCCCATGATCTTAAAAACTAACAAGTTAGTGATAAAAAGTTTAACAAAAAACTTGGACCCAATCACTCTACTACACAAAATATACACATACAAGTTCGAAAGATTACATGTTTGTATGTTGAACGAGTATTTACCAGTAGTAGATGGTTTAAGCTACCGTGACGCGTTTCGACCTTGCTTAAGGGTCTCTTCAGACGGCTCTTTCACATCTAGAATGTTTTCCACTTACATGTTGTGCATTTTTTATATCTTATTGAATATACTGAAAACAGTAACTGCATTGTACATGAGAGTGAGTGTGACGAGAATGTTGCATATTTTTGAAGAAAGAGAACCGAAAAAAGAATAGATATGATGGCATTGTATGGATTATTCCTTATGAAAACCTAACCTTGAACGAATTTACTATTTTTACTATTAATAAAAGTATCAAACGAGAACTTGGTTTAAAAGTAATTTGGCAACCATCAAAAGCATAGGCGAATGATAGATGAAGCCACCAAAGCTGTGTCGTAACTATTTCTCAACATGTCCAACATTTGCTGAAATTTTCCCTTAGATCAGACTTGTTGACTGACTTGGATAACTGACATGTGATTGTTTCCCTCTGTCGCTTGGGCTAGCATGAGTATTACTCACTCCACCACGAATAATAGCTGATCTTGGCGAGCATGAGATTGATTTTACTCTTTCACTTGCTCTTCTCAAGGTTGGAGATGATTGTTAATTGACTAATATTGGTAACAAGTTTCTTCTTAATACCTGGGTTCTTTTGGAATGATTTCAATCAATAAATTTTATTACGAAAAAGTAAAGGACAATGACAAAGAAGATGTTTGACTCACCTCGCATCAAGTCATACCTGTAAAGTAAGAAAGAAGATAGAGAGTAGGAAAATGTAATGGAGCCTGGAATACAATTATAGATTAGAATAGAGATAGTAGATAAACAAACAAACATCAAAACGTAAAAAGAAAATCAAATTACAGAGTGAAGTTGACGTTTAATTTCTTTTGTCGTAAAATAAAAGCTTCAAGATAGGTTTTAAAAGAACATAGTGTACTACAGTCAACAACTTTAAATGGTAATTTATTCCACTCCTTTGCAGTGATTTGAGGATAACTCGGCATCATCAGTATCCATTGCAATATTTGTATAGCGATTCCGGGAATTTTCAGGAATCAACTATTTCGAACTGCATATTCTACTTTCTTCCTAGCTTTTTTTTTCTAATTCTTCGTACATGTCACATGTTTCACAACCACGAAGACAGGACATCTCAAATCATTGACTGTAGCTGAATATTCAACGCTACGTTTATCCGATCAAAAACGGCTGAGGAATATACCAAACAGTGAAAAACCTGGTAAGTGACCAGATTACCTCTCACGAGTGACCAGAATTACCCCATACGGCTCTACTTTCAGTTTCAGTTGCGACAATTCTCAAGGAAAGACCAGTAGGGGGGTAACCCCCCCCAATAATCGAAATTTGTTCTTTTTTCACAAAATTCACAATTTAGTACGCTATTATTTTTCGTTCCTGGCAACAGTTGACATCATTATTTCTATCTTTCAGTTGGCCGATCAACTTAGTTTTATACCGAAAATTCATAAAAAATTTATGGTCCCCCCAATTTTAGAAGCCTCGCGCCAGCCCTGGATGTGCTGAAAACGAAGGTTAGGATCATTGAGGTTTTCAATGATCATTAAAGTAATTCTATATGCCAAGATTTAAAAAACGCGTCTTTTACTA
>CAJNOQ010009735.1:0-10014 GCA_905250885.1 Didymodactylos carnosus
TCGTATAATTTTGTCATTTCAGAATCACCTTTTTTATATTTATTCATCCAGTGGAGTCCACCGTTCAAAAGTAATTTATCATCCAAAATTTGGTATATTAATAACAAATGTAATTTGAAAACATATTGATTGTTTAAAATATCCTTATCTTCAACATAAATGCTTAATGTTGAAATTAATATACTTTTGACATCATTTGCTGTTTTTCAATTGTGGATAATGATAACACGGAGCATAAATTCAACACAATCTTTGCTAAAAAGTCTTGATTTAATTTTGCTCTTTTGTAAACGACAATGTTGTATAAAATTGTAAAATTTACATCTTTACAATTTTCTGCATTTGATAGTATATGCCTGTTTGACAAAAAACAAAGAATAGAGTAAATAATATGACATACACAGTTTTGCAGATTTCATTTGAGAGAATATCACATTCACTGTATACCTCCGTTATTACAACAACGTTGCACAAGAAAATGGTATATGCAATATGCAGATGTAATTATAGTGATGGTGGACATGAACATGGTGATGGTGATTCTAAGGGAAGCTTTTGCGATATTGATTAAACACAAAACTTTTGTTGCTAGATAGATTTGTATTTATTTATAGATTAAAAAAAAGGCATCCGTTTAGTTTCTACTGATAAGTAACGTTCTTTTTGGATACTTTGTGCACGGCAGCGTAATCAAGTGACATCCGTGTGATTAAAGCTTATCTCTGTGTAATGACAAGAGCTACGGTTCTGAAATTTGTATTGTCACGAATAGATAACCTAGAGTTCCACTATCAAAGGAAAATTTTCGACGATTTTGTAAATTATTAGGAAAATAGAAATCGTCATGGAAATTAAAAGAAGGTCACTTGTTTTTGTTCGCATTTCTTGCCAACTGTAGTATTCTGTCCCCCCCAAATAGAAGGCTACTGCTAAAATTTTGAAGGTCCGCTAACACTAAAAATTTGGCTTTCTAATTTTTCAAATATGCTTCACAAACTGAGATTAGCTAGGAAAAGAGTCCGAGATGATGACTGAGCATGCTCCTTTGACGACCTGACATATTTCTCATGCAATGACTCTTAGACGACGGGTCTAATCTGGGTGAGAGAACATAAACTCATATAACTCCGGTGCTCAGCATTCATTTGGATTAGGCCAATTGATGTATAGCCATCTATTTTAATTCCAACAAAAAAAAGCATCTATACATTACAACACTTATTTTTCTGTAATATCTTGATTAATTGTACGTTGATAGATGCCATTTCACTGGAAATAATGATGCAATGAACGGATGATAACTAATTCGGCGTTCGTTACGCTAGTCGATTTTATATGTGTTAGTTTTACGAATTGTACACAAGACAACAAATGAATATACGATATATTTTTTAAAACATGTTGGTCTCAACGAAAGCATAACTCATCTGTTATTGCTGCAATATAACTCACAGTTAAAATAATTGCTTTCGATCTTAATATATCTTCGAAAAACGATGTCAACCATAATATAAAACCATAGATAATTATTATTAAACATATCAAACTACATATAATCATTTCGATAACGAAGTATCGATCGTCACGATGCTCATTTATTGCATCTAGTGCAGCATCTCCTGTATAATCGGTTACAAAATAAATCATGCAAATCATGAACATTGTTGAACAAATAGTAAATAACAATACCAATGAAAAATGTTTCATAAGATATATTGACCATGTATGATGATTTAATAAACATGGTTCATTAAAATTAAATAAATCAGTAAAATATACTGGTACTATAAATACTGCTTTTTTCATAAAATAAAATACAAGAACGAATGGTAACTCCAAAATGAAGGATGAAGATTCATCGTTATCACTACGACATTTCCGAATAAATTGACGTATAGTAGTTAAGAACATGCATAAACACAAACCATTACTAGAAATACAAACAGAAATGCGAATTTTAAAAATTTTGTGTCCATTGGAGATGGATAACTTTTTGAAAATACATCTGGATATGAACAGAGCGACAAATAATATTTTTAGTTTTTTCTTATGACTATTGATCTGGATTTATTAAATCGAATGCTCCGATTAGGACTGTAAAAGTAGCCGTTACGTGGATTTAACGCTAACTATTCTTTTAGTTACCGTTAAAGTAACGCTAACTGTCTTTTCAATTAGCGTTAAACCAACGGTAACTGAAAAGACAATTACCATTATTTCAACAGTAACTGCGTTGAAATCGTTGAAATAGCGGTAACTATCAGTTAGTTACCTTTATGGTAACTATGTTTTAAGTATGCCAGGAACATCCACGCAGCGGCTTAAAATGGCGTCCAAAATCGTTACTTATCCACTAAAACTGTTGAAACTTTCATACATGAGATGGTTTCGTAGTCTAATTTCGTTGATGAAAACAAAAAAGATTTCTCAAGCTGGCTGTAGATGCTGAGGTCTCCTGCGACCTCCTTAGAAACCGCAGTTACAAAACATAGAAGTTATATAATTTCGAACAGTGGCACGTGTGTGTCAATCAAAACCATGTCATTTATAAAAGCTCCAACAGTTTTAGTGGAAAACTAATGATTTTCGAAGCCATTTTATTGTGAGCCTATCAAAGGGCGTATCTATTTTAAAACTTAAAAAGTCAATAACTCAGAATGGAATGAGCTGTAATGCTGAAACTTTTTGTGAATATCACAGACATATGGAAGAACCACAGAAAAAATATTGAGCTCTTAACTACTTTTATTGACAGAGTTATGAACTTTTTAATCTTTCCGTGTTTCCGTTTGGAAAAACAGAAAAACCGCTATAACTTTTGAACAAAGCACCGTAGGCCGAAGTCCTTTTAGCGGTTTTACTAGCTCGATATCCTCTCTGGATCGAGATATAAGCACTGAAAACGGAAGTGGGCACCGCGATAGGTCCCCTCGTTAGCGTACATGATTATTTTCATAAACTTAATTTTCGAAATATGATTATGAGAAATCCGGAATAATAAGAAGAAAGAAACAGTTCCCATAAAGTTGACTAACTGATAGTTACCGTTATTTCAACAGTAACTGGAAGCGCAGTTACCGTTGAAATAACGGTAACTGTCTTTTCAGTTATCTTTAGTTAACTGAAAAGACAGTTATCGTTACTTTAACGGCAACTGTTTTGCTAGTTACCGTTGTCGATAACGATCGAAGGAGCGATGGCAACTTTTACAGTCCTAGCTCCGATAGCACTATTGCATCGATGTATTCATCCAGATCAGACCAATGTTACAGTAGTCGACTATACGGCTTGTCCATGGGTAACGGTGTGACATTGTTGACACAGTATTTCTCCGAATATCTCGACAACTACACTGACTGGAAAAGTCGTTCTTCCGCCATTTTATAGGTCTGATCATCCGCCCTTTACAGTAAAAAATGAAGAAACTATGCAAGAAGATGTTAGTTACAGAAAAAATTTATGGCGCGTAACATCATGACAGAAAAAGATCCTCAATTTTTAGTGTAGTACAGAAATTTGCGCTTTCTGGTTAAGCGGTAAGAAAACTTAAAATCTGTAGTCTAGCTCTCGTTCCGCAAAACGGTAAAAGAAAGTTTCTCTAAGGATCCCTAGAGAAGATAGAAGATTCATTGCAAAAAAGTAACACTGTGACATTTTTGATAACGGACACAGTTTATTGTCACAGAATTTTGAGGTATAAAAACATTCTCAAAACAACTTGGTTTTTATAGCCGACAGAGTTTTCGGCACAATTTATGCGTTAAGATGAACAATTAAATTATAAAAGCCTTTTAGTACTTGAAATTTGACAACAAATTTTAAACTATCGTATAAAATCCGCGCCAAGTGTCGGAAGTTAAAAAGAACATGCCATTTTGTAGGAGAATTGAATTGTCTATCGAATGGTGCATTTTTAAAATTTTTTTGCAGGAACTGTCTAGGTGAGAAAACTGACATTAGAGTTATTAAAATTTTAAACTGGATAGTTTTGAGTTAAATTTCTATTTTATCTTTTAAAAATGTCAGATTCGTAAGCAGCGTGAAAAACTGCATCTAGTGATGTGTTCAGATCGGTTCTCTGATGAAAAAAGTTTTCAAAAAAGGTAATCAGCGAAGTGTCGCGTTACGTGGACAACCCTTATGGACGACAGTACGCTATTTTTGATCTCTTCTGCTCATAGCAGCGTATGGAGGATCTGAATCGGAGCTTCAGTCTCCAAATCTTGAAATTAGAATGCATAATTTTGTTCTAAGACAGATCGTTTTAAAATCGAAGATGAATATCGGAAGGTGCTTAATCCTAAGAAAAATAAATGTCTGAAAAAACATTTTTATCTCACCAGGTGGCACCGACAGTCACATGAAAGATCCATTCTCTACAAGGATAATTTTCACGCTTGAGTCGACCAGAATGTTTACAAATCATATTACTGTAGATACTTGTTACATCATAGCTGAATAATGATCCGACTGGACAATCAGAAATATTAATGTTTTCTTTAGTTATATAATAACCTAATGTTAAATTTTCAAAGGTGAAATTGTCATACGATATATGTTCCTGTAAGACAAACGAACTCCGGGTATCATATTTTATATAATTAATTAAATTTGTTATAATAAAATACAAATCGAAAATCACATTTCCAAAAAACCTCAGCTGTTTAAATTTTGACACCATTATGCTCTCTTTAGCTGAAAACAGCGTAAAACAATAGACTTAATACATGAAAAATTAAAGTGAGAATGATGTTTCATTTTCTAAAAATTAAATGACTGTGGTGGGCATTTGTTTTGTATGAAACATATTACTCTTCATATGTCGTTCAGTATTAAAAAATATGTAGGAAAATACCAAGTAATGTTTTTATTTATTTATCGTCGTTCTGGAAAAAAGGGCATGCCTCAAACGACACATTTTCGATAGAACGTCCCTTGAAAAAAGAAAGAAGAAAGAAGAAAGAAGAAAGAAGAAAGAAGAAAGAAGAAAGAAGAAAGAAGAAAGAAGAAAGAAGAAAGAAGAAAGAAATTATTTTCTTTAGAAAATTAAACAAACAATGTCACAGAAATAAATTGTGATGTAATGATGGAATTAGCTCATTGAATATCTTGGAGTCATTAGCTAGCCAATACGTTACATTTTCTGTACATTAATGCTGTTATAACCTTTCCAAATTGTTTAAAAAAATGTTGCAATTTTCGAAATCGGATGGTAGTATTGAATCTAGAAATGTTACTTTTGTGTCCGTGATCACAGGATTTCTATTGCTGTTGATGGCTTTTTAGTTCATTGTCTTCGCGGCTGTACTTTAAAATAATACTCTCAAATGATAAAAGCACGATGCGTTAGGAGTACAGTATTGAAACATTTTTTTTATGTTCTTTTATAATCATATTTTTAGTGTTGACTATCAAATGCATTATGCTGTCAACTATAATAGGTTGTTTAAAGTTGACATTTAAATATTGTGGCTCTGCTTTAGTTATGATGTCATCCTTGATCGTAGTTATCCTATGAAAAATATCGGTGCATCATTGCTTATATTGAATACCTTGGTAATAAATATGCATTAATTCAGTTCTCAGCAGTGATAAATGGGAAATAGAATAGAAATAGGCGCCAACATTAATAATTGTATGAAACTATCAAATAAATTTCATTTTCAACATAGAAAAGTTATATCATTTTCCAAAGTTCCCTTTTGTTGTAGTATCATTTGATGAAATCGAAGAATGGATGTAGATTACCATTGAAAGAACTAGCAAAAATTGAAACTTTGGTAAATCACAAATAAAATCCAAAACCTGAACGTATAGTAATTATAGTGATTTTGATTTGAAGATTCTGGTGCAAAAGCTTGTGACCATGTCCCTAATAATTATGTTCTAGGTTCTTGTTGGCATCGCGATGCACGACAAGAGAACAGTAGGTGTATTGATTTGTATTGATGGCCGAAGCATTTTGGTGCTCTTAATATACTGATTTTTACACACATGAAAAGTACAAACCTAGCCCTGAGAAAAACGATATATAGACCACCTCAGTTTAATTATTTTTTCAAAAAATAATCCCGCAAAAGTAGCGACACTCCTGCAGCTCAAGAATGATGATAGCTAGGATCTTCTAATTCTGTGTGTTCATACCTCTTACCAAATGCTGATCAAAAATTATAAATGAATTGATAGAAATTTATCAAAAATTCAAAAACGATCTCGAAAAGCCTAGGAAAACATGAGTATTGTGTAACTGTTTTCTAAATAAGCCGTAAATTATAGCTCGAAACGAAAAGAAATTTTAACGCTATACCTAATTTTTGATGCTCCAACGAATGGCATTAAAAAAGTAGACGAGAAAAGTATAGGCACGGTCTAAAACTCAGATTTGGTTGCCCAGAAAACCGAAAGCAAACTAAAACCCATTTTGATGATATAGGCTGAGAAAGCATCAAATTCGGAATAAAATCACGCATCAACGAACTTTCTACGAGCTTCGAGTCGTAAGTTATCTTTAATACAAGTTTGATAGAATTGCTCTCTTAAACATCAGTGCTTTTTCATCGGAACATTTTGGTAACTTCCGCCCCCGCATCTGAACGATTTTTAGATCATTGTGCTGTGGAGGTACCAAAATTCAAACGAAAGAACACAAATTCCTCTTTTCTACCTAAAACAATTTCTCAGTGGAATGTATTGCCTGGAGAGGTAATCTCGGAATTCTGAATTCGAGCCTTCAAACGTGCCTTGCGTAAACATCTACAGTTGTAATCATAAGCCATTTTCTGCTGTTTTTTCCTTTTGTTTTATTGTTTACTTTTTTCGTCCAACTTAATTTCATGGTGTGACGTAGTCAAAGTTATTAGGCAACTTCTAGTCATCACCACTGTCATTTAACATCACTGACTTAAAACAAAATTGAATTGAATTGCATTGTAGCGGTAAATCGACTGCAGCAATCGACTTTTAGCAAAAAACACAAAACACAAAAACACAACAAAATGATATGCAAAATAGTCTTAAAAAATGTAACTGGGTAGTCTATGATACGAAATACCCGGTAGCATCACAGTAAACCGGTAGGCTAACGTCGTTCATCTGTAGTAGCAAGAACATGAATGCTCGTGAGTATTTTTTGAATAATATTTAATAGCAACACGGTAGAGAACTGCGGTTTTCACCCTTGGAAAGAGGAAATGAAGACGCATCGAACCATATGTTACTGATTTTTGTAACCTGTTTTTTGTATGGTTTTTAGTTGACCTTTTAAAGAACAAACCTATCCCTTGAGTTGTTTACAGTGAATTTCCAATAATCAGGTTCACATTCAAACCGCTAACCGAAGATCTACAAACTGCGAAAGACTCAGGTGTAAATTTAATTATTTGGGGATAATACGTATTCTAGACGAACCTCTACTACGATTTTCGATCAGTTTTTCTGTTTTTTCGTTTTTTCATAAAAGAAGCATTTTTCCGACGGTTAGAAAATTGAATAAAAACACTTCAGAAATCATATTGGAAAAATCAGTACTCTACAGTTCGATGCGCCTTCATCTCCTCTTTCCAATGGTGAAACTCACAGCTCTCTATCTTGTTGCTATCTAACGTTACCCAAAAAGTACTTACGAGCATTCATGCTACCAGCACAAATGCGAAAGAAACAGATCGTATCGAAATTTTATTATTATGATATAAGTTCAATAGTGATCAAATAGCAAATAGCATAGAAAAATAGAGCGAAAGACCCTCTATCTGAAAAATTCTTCAAGCTTTCTATAAGAAAAAATAGTACCTCCCTCACTAGTTTTGGATAGCCCGAAGTATTATTTTTTTACTATAAAATCAGAAGACATTGAAATATGTTTTTAACGTTTTATAGTGACTGAATATATGTCGACAGAAAATTTTGAGCTTATCTAGATCAGATCAGAATTTTCTATCAAAATCTTTGTCGAAATTCCAGTATAGTCTGAATTCTAATCTGGGCTCTATCGTACATTTTAAGTTTCGCAACAACTTCGAAACAATATATTTAATTGTTAATATAGTTGTGCGTAATGATAGAAAATTGAGAATTAGGTATAATGTGCAAGGATATTTTCGAAATGATTGTAACTTGGCAAATATAACTCTAGAACTATTCAGAGGTTAATTACATTACATAACAAATCATGTTTTGTACTCTAAAACCCGAATGAATCGCTCTGATTGACTATTCAGCGTATCGCATCAAAATGAAATTTTTCTCTTATGTAGCTGCATCATGCCATATAAAAACGTTGAACATTTGGATATTTATTTAAATGAAAAGCATGAAACAACATCGACTACATTAGATCGTCAGTTTTTCAATGTTCGCACGTTAACTGTGTCAGGTACTGCTACATCAATGATGAACTATCATCTCTTCGATTTAGTTCAATGTCAAAATTAAAACATTTGATATTGATTAATGAGCTCAGGATCGATTCTCTATGGACCATTTTGGAATTGTGTCCAAACCTAACATCCTTAACTGCTAGCTATGTGGGTCTTGCAAAAATGACAACTAATTTTAACAATCATGCACTTTATTGTTCACTCAAAAACCAAATTCGACAACTAACCGTCAACAATTATCATCATGTTCCTGAACATATTTGTCAATTTTGCGACATGTTTGCAAACGTTAAAGTTCTAAAGCTGAATATGATTAGAGAAATACACATGACAAATTTATTGCAGTTTTTGGTGATGGAAGTGAAGAATTTGGACAGTGTGTTTTGTCTAATCCAATTATCACTAGCGGACGATCATATAACTAGAGAGCAGATCGAAAACCAACTGAACAAAATGAAAGATAACGGCAATTTTTATTTTGACATAACCTGTGATACGATCGGTATCTGGTTTGCACATGAATGATAACGTCTCATACGATGTATGTTGCTTATGATATTCAGGGAGATTTTTTCAATTACACTTTTGGAACTTCAACTTACCCCTCGGCTGTGGTATTGAATAGATCGCAAAGATGGATCCTTTCAAGATACTGAAAACTAATTAGGTCGCCGCACTTTAGTTTCCTATTATGTTTAAAAATATGTAAACGATAGTCCAGAAATTTATACGATTTATTACACCTAGCTGATCATTTGAAAAAAAAAACTATGCTAAGAAAGAAATCTCCACTTCCTCATCTTTTAACTAAAAGATACGGTTTTTAAAGTTTTAAAAGTTCGTAAATTTTAATTAAATATTCGAGTTCAAGGAATTTTGAGCCATGGCTCAAAATATAAGCCTTTGCTGCAGCAAAGGCTTATCTCATAGAAAATGACATCCTGAACAACTTTTGCTCGAAAATGCTTCCTTTTCGAGACACTGCGGGCAAGGTTTTACCAAGATACTTTTAGCCCTAAAATTCCACCAGGAAGGAAAAAGTTTAATTTATCCATTAGACTTCATCTTGGAACGATGAACACTTTTTTCTGTATACAACTTAATGTCGTTTCTCTGATGATGCAACAAATAAGTCTTCATTTTAAAATTTAAAGATTTATTTAAATTTTAAAATTCCGGTTAAAAACCTGAAAAAAACTTCAAAAATGTTTTTCTGAAGAACTACAAGTTCGGGAATCGAAAAAACTGCAGAATATATACTCTAAATTGTGCTTAATAAATGGCAGAAAAAACCGAGAGGGTTCTCCGTCCCCTTATGGATAATCTACACCGCCCCCCACAGTGGGCATTTTTTGCTAGAGCAGGCGGACTTTAGCTTTATGAGTGAACTAAAATTTCATGAACCATTTTTTTATAGGTTTTTCATGATCCTCTTTCTAATGCCATGAGAGGTGGGTTTTGAAAAAGTTTTCTAAGGAGTTTTCCAGAGATCCAGTCTACGGAAAACCTTTCAAAAAACTTTCTCGATATTTAAAAATGATGCCACTGGAAAGAGCATTGTCGAAAACCTATAAGAAACATGTTTCGAGTCGTTCAGGTTACTTTATCTCGAAATTCAAATTTTCAGCACGAAATTGTT
>CAJNOQ010009736.1:0-10013 GCA_905250885.1 Didymodactylos carnosus
GAAGCAAGAGATTTTGTTTTAGATCAGTGAATGGTTCAACTTCGCTTTCTTCATAGTCGTGTAGATGTTGAAATATCAAAATTTCGTCTTTGGCTTTAATTTTCTGTTCGTTATATGCAACAGTTGTAAAAGACACACACATTACATAGCACTGACTGAGGGCGTCACAAACAGACACACACATCACATTGCACTAGGTGAGGATGTCACGGAAAGACTGACACATATGAAAAGACAGACACATCACCTATCTATCTATTTATCTACCTGCCTACCTACCTATCTAGCTATTCATTCACCTGACTGCCTATTCAGGACGAACTGAACAAGTAGTGCAACCACCACCCTTAGTATTGGTATTAGCTGCGTTACTTCATCACTCCAGATATTAAGGCCAAAATCTCAGTGATAATATTACTGGGATTTGTCATGAACTCATTAAGGAAGAGGAAGAAGTAAACTTCATAGGGCAGGGTAGGGGTAGGGACTCGGCAGGGTAGGGCAATGGTAGAAGCTCTGCAGGATAGGGTAAGAGTAAGGGTAGGAAAATGTTTCTCAGACAGGATACAGAGTACGAAAAAAGCCTATCCTGCACATCTCTAGTAAGGATACGAGGACGAATAGTAATATCAACCTTCGACACTTACTAGAAGTCGAATGCTTTTTAAAGAACTATCTGGCTCTTCTCGTTTGAATTAGCTTTCGGCGTTATCAGTATACTCAAAGTTTGTGTCAGATTTATGTTTAGTTTATTGTTGTCACTTGATCTTTCTTATGAAAAGGATTTGTAAATTTAAAAGAAAGAAAGATTAAATTGAATAGGATATATTAGTTAACTTTGATTAATATTCTTTGAGTGAATGTTTAATGCGACGAGGATTTATTTTTCAATTATCCGTTAGATTTTGTGTTTATAATAGGAAGAAAAACAAGATACATAATTCCATTCTATTTCTTTCTTCGGGCTGCAACTGATATATTCTTTTCTATTATATTAATGACACAGATTATAATGTTTAAGAATGAACCAATCTCAGTTTCCTGTTTTCTTCAGTCTGAATAACGTCAGTTGTTTAATAGAAAAGTTAGTACATTATTAAATTTCAATCAACTGAAAGCTCATTCAGTTTTTCTTTCTAATCTAGAAGACGATGCATTTCGAGTAACACTGTGTCTGCATCTCAGTTTCTTTTATCCTTTAGATAAATTCGCCTAAAGTAGACTGACCATATACGTCATTGAGATGATAAAGTTCTCATGTTCATCCGAAAAAGTCTGTAAGTCAGGGTGGCACTGTATCTTTACTTTACCAGGTAAAGATACAAACCAGACCAAAGTAAAGATACAGCTCCTTTACTGTAAGATTAGCTCCTTTACTTCAAAAATAAAGTACAATGACTTTACTTTACCAGATAAAGTAAAGTACAGCTATTTTACCCGAAAAGTAAAGTAAAACACTATGGTTAAGTTTGTTGTTGATTTATTGATTCATCATGATACTTTGATAACGTCCCAACATGTGAAAGTTTATTTAGCATCATTTCTCTATTAATTAAGTGGAAAAAGAATAAAACAAAGTGAAATTGAAAAAATAATATTTTCCATTTATCAACACTTCAAAGTTTCACTGCCGCCAGTCAAGGTGCCAGTTAAGGACGAAGAGGTCCAAAAAGTTAAAATGACGCCCATCTGGTTGCGTGACCTGTGTATAGTCAAGAATATGGTGACGATCGTGGCGTGGCAACACAGTCATGCTGCCTGTCTTGACGGCATATGTGCCTCTAATTATATCGTAACAGCAGCTGCGTCGTCCGTTAGTACGGCTGGACGTCGCGCCAAGCTTTACGTCCAGACTAGTCTGTTTTATTGAAAAAGCTTTCGGAAAAACGTGCGAAATATCGTCTGGATCACGTTACAGACGTGCGTCTTGAATGTAATACCTGTATACCAATCTTGCCACTGTCAACTGATACTACGTCCTCACTGTATATCAGATGTTCTTCTTTTGTACTCAAAGGACTGTATCGTCCATGAGTACGAGAAGACGCTACGTCTGATACAGGATTTGAACCAGTCACTTAATTCAAAAAATCTGTAAGGGAAGGAAGTGTAAGATTGTTATGTAAAACATGATCGACCCTCCTACAAAAAGATCGCAGTACAGTACTGAAAAACGGCCGGCACTACCAGTGCGCAGGGGATACTATGTTGCACCGGTAGGCACTAGTTCCACATTTTTTCAGTCACTGTTTTGTTGTCTACGATTGATTCCACTATGTTTTACTCGGATTTTTCTTCGAGAACATAGTGCAATCAAATTTTAACGCGTTCGTCGAGCAGATAATACTTTTGTCATGTTATAACCTCTATCTGAAAAGGAAAAATCAGTATGAGTCAGATAGTAAATTCAGAGGATGTGCACAGCAAATTCAGCTCTCAGTCCTCTTATCTAAATGAATCCCGGCAATTTGCCTCCTGGTAAGATGCCTCTCGCAAACATGTCTATAGATCTATATATCTCTAGCAACATTTTTTTACAGAAGACTAGATATCGTAAGCTTCTGCGATACTATTTATCACTGATGTTTTTTTTTATTTTACTGTGAACTTTTTTGTCTAATATTGGGGCTTTATAATCAGAAAGATAATAAAACGAAAGATTTGTCCTTTTGCTAAATAGACTGGATCGATGCAATCCTTGATATAAGCTTACTGAAATACACAATACACTCTATTTTATAACAGTTCTTCTCATAAGTCGTATGTCTTCATCTAGCAAAGATTTTCTACAGCGTTGTTGTTATATAATTTTCTGATATAACTCTTAGTCTTACATATGCTTTTAGATAACTTATCGAGATAAAGAGCAATATCCTATTTATTCTCTCAGAGACATTTCAACTTGGAAACAAAGCTGTGATCGATCTTACAGTAACATATTACTTTAGTTTTGCTTTAATAGGATTGAATCAACGATTTTTCTTCCACTAGCTGTAAAAGAGCATTTCTGTGATAATCATAAAAATCTCCTATTTTATTTCCCTTTCGGTCGTATCGACGTTTGTATAGTTAAACAAGAAAGTTTTTTATTGTTAAGATAAAATTGTATTTCCACGAATCAAACTAACAGCTGCGAAATGACGGTGATAGAAAAAAGATCCAGCTCAAAGGCTGATTTTTCTAACTTAAACAAGGATAAATCGTTGCCATCCATGTACAGATTTAATGGATTGAAATCAGCGCCACTGGCCCATTAAGAGAAAATCGAACGTGAAAACAAAAATATTTATTATCTTGCTGCAAAAAGTGGACAAATGAGTATTTGTTTATCTGCGAAGTCAATCAGTCCCTTCTTATTCTCTCAAATATCGTGCGATATTCCAATATATTGCGTTATAAGCTTACCAATATGTTTTGAATAAATTCTGTTCCAAAACCTATTGATATGCACGATGTTACTAGCGCGGTGCTTCTGTAGATATAAATTGCATAGATATATAGGAAATTGTATGATCTACGATGGTAGTGTACAATTTTGTGTGTAGAAATTGCAAAACAAATCTAAGCAGAATAAACTCACTTTATTAATTATTTTTCACAAAAGTATCGAAACTCTATCGAGATTAAATAGAGATTCTTTTTGTAGACGGAAGAATAAAGATAGAATGTCACTCATACTGCGAGGAAAAGCTAGTGGAGTTTTGAAGTGTTAAGAAATGGAAAATATTATTTTTTTTTAATTTCACTTTGTTTTATTCTTCCCTATCTGTAAGCTAAGCATACTTGAATCTCTCTCTAGGTATGATGTTACATTTAATCAAAAAATGTTGCTTATACGTCATTTCATTGAGAAAACGTTTAGATTGACTAACATTTACAAAATTTGATATTTGTTAGAGAATTTTAATAATGTCATCTTCGATATTCCCACTTCTACAAATTCAACTGACACGATATGGTATGCCTAGTATTATTATTTTGGGCGTCACTGGCAATATCTTTATTGTCATTCTCTTCAGTCGCCGTCGTTACAATTCGTGCTCGATATTTTTATTATGGGCCGCAGTGCTGAATAGTATCTCTATAACGTTTAATATGATCATGATTCTCTATATTTTAAATTATGGAGACCCAACAATTGGCTCTCCTGGTTTGTGCAAATTCCGTTCCTATATATCACAAATCTTCAGTCAAACAGCTCGATATCTGACGGTTCTTGCATGTTTCGATCGATTTATATTAACATCAAATCGTACTCATATTTTTCGATTCATCAATCGGCCGTTGATAACCCGACGTTTGATTTTGATCGTATTTATTTTCTGGTGTATCTTTCTCACTCATATATTTATTTTGACAACAATTAGTAATGGAAAATGTGGACAATTCGGTCTCAATTATATCTTGTATTTTGTTTATCTTATAATATTTGTTTGTTTATTACCATCGGTATCGATAGCTGGATTTGGTTTTCTGGCTCATCGAAATATGATCCGGCTTCATACTCGTGTGCGACCGGTTGGTAACAGTTCTAATGGTGGTATTATTGTTCACCGTCGAGATCGAGAACTTTTAATTATAATATTTGCTGAAGTTGTTGTTTATATACTGACAATGCTTCCATATCCAATTATTGTGTCAGAAGCAGCAATGACCGATTTTATTGGTGTAAGTAAAAGTATCGAACGTCGTCAGATTGAAAGTTTCTTTTCCGCTGTGGCATTAAATTTGATCTACTTGAACTGTTCTGCGTCTTTCTACACGTACATAGCAGTATCAAAACCTTTTCGTAAAGATTTCAAGAAGCTTTTAACCAAATGTACATGTCGACTAGATGAACCAATGGAAACAACGACGAATCAAAGAACAATACAAACGCAATCCTTAAAAGTGAGTCGTCTCACATAGAGTGAGAAAAATATTTTATTCCCATTGACATATTTATCTCAATCGCTGTTGTTAATTGAAATAGTTACGTATTTATGTATTCAACTTTAGTGTTCATTTATCGTCTCTAACATATTCATGTTGTGTAAATCTTTAGTAAAAAAATAATTGTGTTAACAGTTTCTATTTGATGCTGTATCATTGTTGAGTACATTTTACGTCATCTCGTTTTCTTTTCTCAAATAAAGTTCATACAAAAGGATATTCTTGCAGCGCAGTCTCTACCAGATATAAAAGTGAAATACAATGACATTGCTCTAAGGAAATCGGAAACAAATCCAGGCATTTATTTTGTTCAAGGTGGCATTAGAACAAATGAAAGTATGAATTTTACTGAAAGCCGAATTGAATAGAAGCAGCTTATCATTAAAAAACTAGATTGGATATGAAGTATGAACAAGTGGCTTAGTCAATGTCCAATGTTCACAATGGACACGCAAGGCGAAGACAATATACATATATGACCTGTAGCCATTTCCAATAACTCAGGTGTATAGTATCATGTAGCTACCACGATGCGCTTCGATCCAGCAAAGGATCTCATCAGGTGGTTGTTACTCTGTACTAGCTTCTACAAACAGAATCAAAGGAACAAGTCCTCCGATATCTCACAAGTATCATCATTACACAGAGAAGTCCAACTCATGGGTGTGAGTATTGATTATTCGAGTCCGAAGATAAGAGAAAATCATGTAGCTACCACGACGCGTTTCGATCTTGATTTTAAGTTTTTATTTTGATGAACAGTGATTTAATATCTTAAACGACAAGGAATATTATAATAGAGCTTTTTACGTTATGAAACGGGAGAAAAAGGAGAGTAGAGGAGGATTTAGAGAACAACATCTGGTGACACAAGGTTGTTTCAACGTTGGGCCTGTGTCGATGTTGTATGGGTGTTGATCGTTGCAGTCGGCTCCATCTTTCTCAGCATTTGTCGAGGTGGTTTCTTGCGAACGAATAATGCTTGTAAGCAAGGATTGTTCAATGTGCCAATAATTAGACGAGTCTTTTTGAGGCGTTTTATTGTGGAAACATAGGACTTCTCATAGCGTCGACGATATTCTCGTTTATATTCCTTCGATGGCGTACTAGAATTTTCATATCCATTGTATAAACTTCAACCATGGCAAATAATCTAATATATATTCTCTCATATTATTATTGTTGTTTTTACTAGGTTCAGCTTATATAGATAAAGACCAAACCAAAGTTCACTTCGTCCATATCGTCGAAAAAAGAAACTAGTTGAAAATGAAGAAAATAATATCATGAGAAAAATTACTGATTTTCTTATTAATAAGCGTACAATGTTACGATCATTGCCAATTTTCAAGCAATATTTAAAGCAACTTTATGATTGTCTTATTCTTCGTTACATGCCTTCATTTCCATTAATCGATCAAATTCGTGCTCGACAAGAATTTAACATTGTGAAGTCAATTTGACGAAAATTAAAAAAAACTCATTCTTCGTAAAACGGATAAAAGTGGTGCTCTACGTATTGGTCGAGCAAGTGATTATGAACGAAGAGCGATCGAATATCGAACAAAGACAGGTGCCTATATGGAACTGTCTTACAATCCATTCGACGACATTTTTTAAAAAGTGAGTCGTTTACTCAATAAACTAAGTTCGATGGCACCAAAAACCAAAAAAATAAAAGAATGGCAAAACTTGAAGATGATGCTTATTCCGGACAAAACAGAATTAGCTTATAAATACTTTATTCCTAAAGCACATAAAGTAAGCAAATTCTTAATTAAATAGATAATTTTACATTGTCATCATTTTCACATAGGAAAAAACACCACTTCGACCCATTATAAATACAATAGATGCTGCAACAACTGGAATCTAAAAGTATTTAGATAAAAGTATTCAACCTTTATTCGATAATTATGCTAAAAATACAACTATTATTGACGATGTTGATCTCCTTGGTAAACTACAAAAATATATTACAAAAGGTTATTTTAAATCATCAACTCTTTTTATTACATTCGACATTACTGATCTTTATACAATGTTACCACAACAAGAATCATTAGCTATTCTTGTTGAATTTCTTCATGAACACAGATGTGAACAAGTCAATGGCATTTTCATTGATACCATCCTAGAATTGGCTCGTATTGTTCTTGAACAGAATGCTTTTATCTACGGCAATAAATACTATCGACAAATTATTGGTGAAGCAATGGGATTCGCATTTACATTAACATTGGCTAATATCTTTATGTGGAAATGGAAAAAACAAGCCATTCTATCAAAATTACCTTCCCGTGAATTATATGGCTGGTAAGTTTAATTTTCACAATATTAATCGAAATTTAATTATTTCTTTTTTCTTTTTGTTCAATAACAGATATATTGATGATATCTTCTTTACATGGAATGAAAGTGAAGATAAAGTCAAAGAATTGATTAGTAACAATGATGGTATCCTTTCATCATCAGTCTATCATAAGCCAGCTGCCGAACCATGTATTGTACCATTCATATCTGATCGTCCTCGACACATATTTCGAAATATTGTTCAAACGCACTTATTCGAGCTATTCGATATTCTTCGACGTTCGAATTATTCAACATTGAACGCCGTTCTATTCGGTTAATGTTGTTATAAAATGGGTAAGTTTTTTCTATTGAGAGTAATTAATCATCTATCGAATTTATGTTCACCTATCCGTCAACATATATCAATAAACAATTCAGATTATTCTTCGTTAAATACATGCGTACCTATCATCAATTTTACCATTCATTTACGATGAGAGTAACTATTTTACCATACGCAACAATTTACAAGAGCAGCCTAGTGTTAAACAAATACAAGCAGCCAAGAGAACAAGTAGAGTCGATAGTCAAAAGGAAAAACATTCCAACGACAACATACAAATAACATGTGTATCAACGGCAAACGAAAGAAAAACAAATTTAACAATACTCTCATCATTCATTGCAAATATGAAAAACAACTTGAAACAATGAAACATGATATGCATCAAATTTACAATCTCATGTTCAACGGAACACCAGAAATGGATGTCAAAATGATCGTTGGTCATCGAAATAATTCTGATGCAAAACGTGAACTAATTCGAAAACGTCCACACATATCATTACTTAAAAACAAGAAGAAAATAAGTAAGTATTATAGTCCCAAAAACAAATTATATCATTATTAAACAATATAAACTTTTTCTCATTTCATCATCCAGGTACAAAATCGAACGCCTAACAACCAATTTCTACTTGGAAACCACAGTCGAATCTTGAACACAATTATTACTGAAAAACATTTACTTTACAGTCAAACACAGAACTATGTTCATTCTGCTAATATTTGTGATACAAATCTAAATCAAATTAGTTATTTATGCTACTAAAACTACTGTTTTTCCTTCTACTCATTGTATTTCTTCGCATTCTGTTACACATTTGTAATAACACAGCTATCGTTTTACTTCCATATCAAATAAACCAAAGAAAACTAATCAAACATCAACACTATCATATCATCAAGTAGAAAAATTTTGTATTCTATTGATTTGATTCTTCTTTGAGTCATTCATTCTATACAAAACCATATGATGAGTCCCTTAAACAAGGACGACTGATCATGGTGTACTTGACTCACCCTCGCCTCACCCCTCTATAAAAAGGTATAATCAGTGTAAATTTCTTCACCATTATCAGTTATGTTCTTTCTCTTCAAGACTTTGAAAAAGAATTCGAAAGCGCTAAGTCTTTTTCTTCACTGTGTTATATATTATTACTTATATATTTTCTCTCTGTACATTTTCTTCCTTTTGTACAACACCATCCTTCTATGTAAATAAAAATTAAAAAGTTTTACTTGACATATCAAATATTGTTCTTTTTCCTAATTGAGAGTGTCATGACATGTCAGAGTAGCGACTAGAGATCAAAATACTTCAAAGTACCATGATAATGATCGAGAAATATTAGTATTTCAGCTCTAAAGCAGCTTTCTTCCCTCACCCTCATTCTGATCTCCAATCGCTACTCTGACTCGTCATGAGATTCTCAAGCGATGTACCAGATGCCGAATTAAAGTCCCTATCGAAGGGTGCTATTTTCATTCCAGGTTGTTGTTCAACAAATGTGTTTTAGTCAACTCAATTACAAACATTGTCCGCACACAAGCAAACATCATCATCACGAACAAGCACATAAGCACCACCATACTGCTCATCGCGGTGATCAAGATAACGATCATCATCAGTATAAACAGCACCATTATCACCACAACGAACATAAACACGACCATAAAGACGACGATGACGAGGATAATCACGCGAATAACCATAGTCATCTTTAGGTGCGTTAACATAATAACGACCAAGACATGTTGCACCATCACGACGCTTGAAACACTTGTAAAAGTTATCGGTATAACATTTCGGATCATTTCTGATCCAATTCTTGTAATTCTGGATCCATTTCCAAGTTTCAGAATCGCCTGTATAGTACCAATCACGACATTGGCGGCATTTGGCACAAGGACGACCCATACAATCATACGTTCTTTTAGTGCCAAATTCTTGTTTTTCTAAAAATGGAAGTTGCAAGTATTCAAAGTAATTTTAAAATAAACTTGATAGCTTCCTTTCTGTGAAGCGCGTGTGATAACGATTGAGAAGTATATAGCAAGGAAAGTGAATATTTCTCAGACTGTCATATAGATTTATACATGTCGAACGCGAAATTTGTCTTCAAATATTGAATAGCTTACATCTACAAAATTCAAAAACAAAAAACTTCCGTTTTACTAGTTGGCATATGATCTTATGATGTCCACCATAGACTATGACAGATAAAGGGTGGGCCAGAAGTCCTGACTCGATTTGAATAATAAATTTTTCTATAGTGAAACAAGTGGTTGTAAATTTGTCTCTATGAAGAAAAGATGTAGTAAAAAACGCTCTACAAAATGACGATCGATTGACCCCGTTAGCTCATCTAGTAAGAAACTTATAGGCTTAGAAATGTGCTTCACAAAAAAGAAAAATCAACCGTGAACCCGGTCCCGGTATTTT
>CAJNOQ010009737.1:0-10013 GCA_905250885.1 Didymodactylos carnosus
AAAAGTAGCGGGTGATGTGAAAGATTTTGCAATGCGTGTAAAATGAACGCGCTTCAGTTTTTTTAAAGCATTTTTTACTTCCTTACGCCATTTCTTGAAACATGCTTGTGATTCAACAGTGCCACGTAAGATAGTCAATGTGGTGTGAAAAAGAGAGTTTGGAATCAAGAATGGTGCCAAGATCTTTGAATTTTGAAACATGAGAAACAGTGTGACCTTGACATTGAAGATCAGAAATGATAGGATGCACTTGGCAATGAAATAAGGTCCAGAAAGTTTTCTGAAAATTGATAGATTGTTTCCACATCACAGAATAACAGATTAGTTGATTAAGAACATCCGTTACTTGTTCAACTAGATTTGGAATCAGAAAAAAAGATGGCCAGTAAGCCGAAGGAGAGAAAACAATTTTAAGATCATCCGCAAATAAATGTTTCCAGTGAGATATTGGAGAAAGTGTTTAACAAGTCATAGTGATACACAATAAAGATGACAGAGCCAATACAACTACCCTGGGGTACTCCTATGAACAGATGAAAGAGTACAGATTTTACTCCCTTGATCTCAATATAGGTTGTCCGATCTTTTAGATAGAAATGTAACCATGCAATGAGGTAGGTACAGAGGACAACTCAAACGATGAAACTTGAGCCACAAGCCCTTATACCACAGCTGGTTAAAAGCGGATTTAAAGTCGACAAACAGTACCGCTGGCGCTGTGTTTGGGATTAAACTTTGACCTATCTGGTCAATTACTGCGACAAGTCGGACAGCCATATTATGGTCCTGACGAAAACACGTCTGTTAGTCGCGAAGTATTCCAACGCCTTTGACCCATTTACTAAAATGAACGAGAAAACACTTTTCATACAGTTTTTAAAAACACGGCAACAGAAATGGACGAGTTTCTTCAACCGGCACAGTATTAGTTTTTGTTTTTGATAATAGAATGATTTTAGTTGTGTGCCAGTGTGGCGGAGTACGGATACGAGACGCAGAAAAGTTAAAACACGTTAAGAAGAAGAAGAAGATGACTAGCGGAAATGAGTTTAATGATGCGATTGGAGATCTCGTCTAGACCCGAAGAATTTTTCTTTTTTAAGGACGAAATAGCGTTTTTTTTTATATCCTTTTGTGAAATTCTAAATGCTGTTGGAGCGGAATTTTGTATTTTTTGAAGGATTTCATTATTGATCTGGTCGGCTTCTAATTCTATAGGGACAAAAGGAAAACAACAGGAATGTTCAGAAAACCGTTTTTCGTAAAACTTGAATGATCTGATCGTGTAGACTGAAGAAAGTCTAAAAACAAAAACACAAATAGAAATCATCATCCAGATGTATGTAGTTCTAAATATGATGAATAAAGAACAGCAACTGCAGCAGTACAGTTGAATAACACAATTGAAAAAAAGTTTCTTAGTTGAAATCTGAAGGAAAACATTAAATTAGCATTCAAATCCAGGGATCCTTTTTACATAATGATCAACACTTAAGTTATTATCACAGAGAATTATTTTTCATTAGACCGTAAAAATTCTGACTAGGCTTTAAAGTCTTTTATCTAATAGCTTTTAAGTTTTCTTATTATAAGAAAATCACGCCTGTCACAAATAACTAAGTTGATTGTCTGTTCTCATTTCTTTTTTTAAAAATATTGTTTTTGATTATTTTTTTACATAATCACAAAAAACAAGCAAACAGGAAATGAGCTTTATTTTTACATTTAACAGAAGTGGAATTTCTCTTTCTTTTTTGTTTTTTTAAAAAAGAAAAAGAGAGTGCTAGCATTGAAAATGTGATTGTGTATGTGTATAAAATAAAAAAGATAGAGAAAGCGAGAAATACAAAAAAAAAAGAAAAATAAAAATAAAGAAGAAGAACACAAGTTAAAGTCTTCTCAAATCCAACTTTAATATCCTTGTAAATGTTTTCTTAAATTGTTGATTGGCTAATGCATAACAAAATGGATTAATTGGTGAATTTAAATAACATAAAAAATAAACGGCATGAAATAATGTATTAGAAAAAAAAACATTATCTTTACAGGCATCACAAAGAGATTGTACAGCCGAATATATATGCCTAAAAAAACAAATAAAAACATAAATTTAAAAAATTCTCGTCAACTATTTTCTATTTTAAAAGATGATTAAAATAGTCATCATTCTCAATCTTATGGCAATGTTTTGTGTTAAAAAACCAACAACATTTTACAAATCTGTGAAGATGGATGAAAATAACCACCTTTAGGCAATTTTCACGTTAACAAAAATTTCTCATGACTCGTGCAAAATTTATCCAAATGACGTGAAAATTTCAAGGTCTACTTAATTGCGAAATGTACGAATTATTATAGTAGTACAAAAAATATGAGATATATCATCGTTTTTCATTCACTTCTGGATATTCTTCTTGGTTCCAAAGTGTTATTTTTATTAGTTTCCCTGTTCGCTGCCGATCTCAGTTGTTATTCTCATTTTTTATTCTAAAGTTTTGAAATAGTTTGAACTGATTTTGAATGAGCTGTGGATAGACGTATGAGTCGAAATTTCGAATTGCATATCATTCGTCGAACAGATAGTTTGTCGATAACTTTTCTTTTTGTCGACAAGCACATAGTTAGAGATATGCACGGGTACCATTTTCGTACCCGTACCCGACCCGTGATCGATTTATGCCTAAAAATTTTCTCCGGTTTGTTTTCCAGCTAAAAACTTTTGTTTGTCGGCTGAAGATGTCAAATTATCATTACGTTCTCAAGTAATTCTTTTTTGAACCTTCATGTATATTAGCTAAATTAATGTATTTTTCCGCTAAAATTTTGTGGGTTTTCCACTAGAACCTTCTGATTTCCGGGTAAGTTAAAAAAAAAAATAGAATCCGTACCTGTAAGTGCTCTACTCGTACTCGACAACTTCGTATCCGTATCCAACCTTCGGGTCGGGTCGGGTATGAGTCGGATTGCACATCTCTACACATAGTCGACAGATATTTTGACGATAAGGTATTTTGTCAAATTTATTTCGTCGATATATGTTTGTTGGCTACTTCTTCTCGACAACTCATTCTGTCGACAGTTATTTTGTAGACAACTCATCTCGTCGACGAGCCTTTTTGTTGACAAACCATTTGGTCGACTATGAATCTTTCATCACCCAAATATTTGGCGCTTTATCCGTGTGCTCCAAGAAGAAGTTCGCGTTAATCAACATATTCAACAAGTGGAAATGGGCAAGAAGAAAATTTATAGGCAACAAATATGTCGCATTCAACAGTGTCTCGAAACGCTCGCGGATCGATTCAAGAAGAAAGAGATCGACGTGATCAACTAGATCCAAGGCCTGTCACCTTTGGTCGCAAAGAAGAAATGATATTTCAAACCTTTCAACGTTGCCTGATCTCTCGTTCTTACTTTACTATTTTGTTAGTCTGCTAGTCATCTATGTTGTCTTTATAATTACTTCAGCTGTTATTTTTTCTTCTATCTGCTCAATAAAATCAACATATAAATTGATGCTATTGAGCATTAGCAATTTTTTCACGCATATTTCTCAACAAAATGGCTTGTTGACAAAATAACCCGTCGACAAGGTATTCTTTCGACAATCAAGTGTGACAAAAATTAGTCGACGAATGATATACATACCGAAATTTCTTGCACAAAATGTTCGGTCGTTTTTCTCTAACAAAAAGACGTTATTGAAAAACTGGAAAGTATGTGCCTAGACGAGAATGTTAAGCTCTTGCGGAATATGCGTTCCTATATGGAACAACACGTGTAAGATTGAGAGCCTCTTTCAACCTACGGCTATTTCTACCTGCTTTTCTGAAATCACAGTGTGAAGTGGCGAAATGATGCACGCGGGAATCATACGTACCAGAGTATTATGCACGGAGTTTTGCACACAAGGAAGTGAGAATTTCAGTAGCAGGAATTTTCAAAGATAAACTGAAGAAAATATTAAAATTTCATTTAAATGAGAAATAAAAATGGTGGTTATTCAAGAAAAAGAAGTTTATTTAAGAGAAATATTATGGGGTAGATTAATAATTTGATCAATTATATCTGTACGTGGATTTAAAACTGAACTTAAGAAGTGTTTGTTTAAATGTTGATATTTCTTCTTTTTTTTTGCGTCATGGTACTAAAGAATTCGTTTTTTGTGGTATTCTGTACAGTTTAGTGACGCTATTTATGACTGTTTTGTCACAAAATTATTTACAAACACTTTTTAAGTATAATTTTAAATCCACATACAGATATAATCGAACAAATTAATAATCTACCTCATAATATTTCTCTTAAATAAACTTTTTTTTCTTGAATAACCACCATTTTTATTTCTCATTTAAATGAAATTTTAATACTGTTCTCAATTTATTTTTGAAAAATCCTGCAACTGAAATTCTCACTTCTTCGTGCGCAAAAGTCCGTGCATAAAACTCTGGTGCGTATAATTCCTGTACGCAAGCTTTCGTATGCATCGTTCCTAAATTCACAGTGTCATTAGATTCAGAATGGACGATAATCTATATTTCAATCGTATTTAAGACAGCTAGATGTGAAGAATGATCAGTTTTTAGTGTTTTAAGATAAATTGATACCTAGTATAAACTATGACAGATAAAAGTAATTGTTTTCTGACACTATAGAAGACATCTCAAGCTATCCGAGCATATGAACAACCAAATATATTTGTAGTTAACTTTTTGAACGATGAACTAATTTTTGAATTATCATTTAAAATTTCTAACATCAAAAAAGATTTCGAAGGTTATTTTTTATGAAATAAATTCCGAAGTTATGGCTATTAGAGGATGAACACCGCAGGTGTATCAAAAGTTTTTTCTAGAGTCTACTCTGAATACTTTTGTAGATTAAATAGACTTCCTTTGAATAGCATGAGGTCAATGTTGTGAAGATCTAAAAAATTTGTTTCTTATATGTCCAAATTTTCTTCTAGTACTACTTAAAATCTGCAATTTGTTCCAAGATTACCTACCATGGTGTCCAGCATACAACAAAAGCGCCTGAAACAAAAAAGAATTCATTAAAATTTTAATTGTGCCTTTGTGAATCGCTACGTTCTAGAATGCTTACCTAAGATAAATGTGATAGTTCGCAAAGCTTTGCGTGCTCGATTTTGTGATTTTGATTTTCTATGAATTGGTGGTCTTTGATTTTGAATTAATTCTTTTACCGACGATTTAGTCGATGATGTTCCACTTGTAATGCCTGTTCTATCACTACCACCAAACTGATTTCCACCACCAGCTTTATCTTCTTCACTAGTCAATGTACCATATGACCATCCGAGTCCACCGGTTCGATATGGAAATACTCCTCCTCCAACACCAGCACCACTACTACTAGTGCTACTAATATTGGTCAAAACTGCTTGATCTTTTGTTTTTGGAACATTATCTCCCGAAGCACAATGATCAAATGTGACTTTCGACGGACGATTAGGATTGATACCGATTGTCGATGGATCATCATGTGAACCATAGCCAGATGTATCATTATCACGTGTAACCGTATCCGACGTTGAAAAACGTTTATCGGATAACATTGAATTTATTTCTAATTTTAATGAATTGTGATCATTGTGCATTGATGATTGAGTACCACGATTAAATACTCTTTTATTGGTATTTATTGAATCAGACTTTCTTAATTCTTGGCTATGTGTTTCTTGTATTGGCAAACGAATACAATTTATTGTGTTATTTATCGATGAATCTAATGTCATATTTTTACAAGGAGGAATTATCAGTGCTTGAACATGCATGACAGTTGTCGGTGCCGAGATAGTAGTTACTGCCGATAATACGAGAGGATTGTCTAATGTTGGATCTGGTGAACTGAGTTTTGTTATGGCCCGTAAAACATCTTGAGTAATTGAATTACGAACACTTTTCTGATCCAAATCAGAACTAAAGTATAGATAGACAATATTTGATAATGAAGTGTTACTAATATTAACAGGAGTAAAGAATTTTCTTGTGAAACATTCAAGAAAATAATTTTAATCCTTTCTATTCTTCTGATCTATAAAATTATTTCTCTATTCTCACCTGAACTGTGTATTTGTGGGTAATGTTGTTGAACTTGTTGTAATAATATCTGAATCGGATGAAGTTGTATGATGACATTGTAAATTAAATTCAGTTGATGAAAACTGTGGATGTTCATCATTAACTTTTTTCTTAATACCACCACTATTACCAGATGATGATGTTATTGATCTTGTTGATGATGTTGTTGAACTACGAACACTTGACGTTGTACTAATAGGATTTTTAATTGATAACGATAGAGATGATGATGTATGTTCAGATAATTTTGGTTGTTGAAGTTGATGTTGATGATTATTTCTAATCGATGACATAGACGATTCATAATTATAAATTCGATCTAGAGAAAAATCTTGACTATAATTAATACTCATACTATGACTACTCTGATTTGTATCTGAATCTTGACAATGTTGTTTATTTAACATTAATTTTTTCATCATTTGTTGATCATGTGGAAGTGTTGTAAAATCATCATCATCAAAAAATGCCGATGATTTTTGTTCATTTAATCGTAATAATGAACATGTTTCTTCACCTATTTCATTATATTCATTTTGTTCAAAATCTGTACTTTCTTCATTTTCATTTAATAATGTAGCATTTGTTAGTGTCATACTTACTGCATGTGATGATGAATTGTCATTTGTTCGATTATTAATATTAAAATCTAATTGTCCACACTGAAAAAATTCTAAAAGTGCTTGTTCAATTGTTTTATTTTTAGAAACTGTTGTTGTTGATGATGTTGTTTTAATTGGCGCTAAATGATTTAATGGAGTTGTGGGTAAAGATTTTGCTTGTGATAATAAAATAATTGATGATGATGTTGACTGATCATTTGGTATTGATGATGAGTGTTTTGTTAACGGAGACATTGTGATTGATGATGGTTTAACACTTAATAAATTTTTTAACAATTTTTCACGAGATACATTCCTTAGACTACGGTGTTGAATATCTAAATCATTGATTGCTGTATTATTAGCACCAAATGTTATTAATTCAACATTATCATAAATGGCCGATTCGAGAATGGCCATTTGTGCATCATCAGTACCATAAATCTCATATTTTGTACCACCAATAGTATTAGAAACTACTTTTGTTTTAGAACGATGTTTATGTTTTAAATAGAATGGTGATTTGTAAACAACAGTTTCTTCTCGAATTGGTTCATTTGTATTATTTGGTACACGTCGACGATGTAAAATATAGCCTAGAACAGAAGAATTGTTTACATGTTTCAAATATACTGTCCTATATCTAAGATTCACTTCTTTTTTTTTTCCTTTTACAAAAGGGTAAAGTTAGAAATGTAGTAAACACGTTAAATTAGACGGACCTAAATCTTCGAAATCTGTTTCATCAATATATGGTATATGTTCATCGATACTACTACTGTTACTATTTAATAGTCTCCAACTTTCATCCGATGATTCACTGTTTATATCTTGTTGTATAGGTAATTTTGAAGATTGTTCAATAAATTCTATTAAATTATTTTGACAAATATTTTCAGTTATATTTTCTGTTGTCGAAGGTATATTATTTGTTAAATTTGATTTGTTATCTATTTCAGTAGTTACATGATTGGACGTTGTTTGATCATCATGAATTACTTTTTCTTTATCGTACGATGTTGTTGTCTCTGATTGTGTCACTGAACATGGATCATTAATATTTAAACATGAATCTTCTGAATATTGATATTGAGTTAAATTTTCATCGGAATTTATCATTTCATTTGATGGAACTGGTAAATTAAGGGATAAAGATGATGGTCGATATTCAGCTAATTTAGAAGAATTTATTATAGTAGAAGTTGATGTCGTAGGTGGTGGTAAAAATAGTAGTGGTGATTGTCTTAATCTTAATTTTTCATGAAATAATTCATCGGATAAAATAGCCAATGTTTCAGGACGAGGTTGTGGTGGAGGATAAACACGAGAAGATGACAATTCTGGTTCAGATGGTATGGGTGTTAATACTACATTTTTTCCATTTGAACCACTGTCTACTTTACGTATAGTCGCTGATTTTTTTGTCGAAACGCTTGATGAAAAACCACTTAGACGATTTGTATTACGATAGAGTGAATGTGCCATATTTGTTGCAAAAAATCGAACATTTTGTTTATTACGATTTAAATTACGTGTTGTACGTGAATTTGGTGTGTTTGTCTGTGTTGCACCACTAACACTCATACCTCGTCGAGTTTTACGCGGAAATTTATTATCGTTTTTTTTTTCTACTGTACTTGTTGTACCACTTATACTTAAATCACAATCGGAATGGGATTCAAATGAATTTGAATTATCCTCATCACGTTTTTGTTCGGATGAATTACTACTATTTTGTGTATTAATAACACTGTGAGCTGGAAGACCATGTGGATCTTCTTCATCATCGAGACTTTCATTTGTTCCAACTCCACCTCCACTACCATTTGCATATTTATCAATTGCTTTTGTTGGAGATTTTGTTACACCAATACCAATTTGAGTCATAGCGTTTCCTACAAAAACAATAATTCATCATATCAAAATTATTTTAGAAAAATTTATTACAAAAAAAAAAATGTTTTTATTTACCTGCCATACCGACTAGGGAAGACATTTTACGTGCATTTTCTCTTGATTTACGTTCTAAATTACTAGCAACACCTTAAATGAGAAAAGAAATGATTAACACACATAAAACAGCTAAGGATAGTAAATGAAATAAATAATTTATACCATAAATAAATATATACAATATAATCATAACAATAAGAGTTGTCCAAAAATAGGCAATTATTAAAAATAGATTAAAGACACGGTTTTTATTCCATTGAACATCACCTAAATATAAAAAGTATTTAAACAAAAGATCTTGGTAGATATATCTGGTTATTAATCAGTGGTAGCTATGCTGTTATAATTAGTCAAATAAACAGTGATGAATAAGACAAAATGATAGACATATGAGTGATTTTTATGAGTACGATATAGAACCGATAAAGTGGAACTAAATATATAATTATTGTACATTCCTTGAGAGATCTTGATGAGACCAATCTAATCGAAATAGTTTCATAGCGGTGAATCATACATTTAAATTTGATAGGATCAGAAATATGAAATTAAACATCAATAATCGTTTCTAACTCTAGAAACGAGAAACTATTGGAAGATTTAGTTTTGAAACTATCATAGTTAGATTTGGAGAAAAAAAAAGACAAAACAAAAGTTGTCTAACATATTGAAATTATATTCTTTTTTCATATCGATACATCACTTTTTATCTGATTTCACATTTTTATCATTTATAGTGCCATTTTTTCACAATCATTTTTAAGAAATGTGTGTTACCTTTGTAGTTGGGAAAAAAAAGATAAGAATTTCTGTCAGACAACCGTCACAGACAGCGAACTTAAAAAAAACAAAATCTTTTGACAAAAACTATTAACAATCCATTCAAAAATATATTAAAAAAAATAATTTTACACACGGTTAAAACATAGACACACTCACACAGCACTCGTTCTTCTAAATCGTACTGCTTCCGAGAAAACTGTTCTGCTGTAAACCAGAGTGTTATGCATTTACATCAAAAAATCCAAAATAATTTAGAGAGAAATATTCTCACTCTATTTGCTTCATTTTTACAGATAATCTAACAATCTTAATAACTCTGCTATGTACAATATAAAGCTACTATGAGATTTAGTGAGTGAGAATGATTTGCAGATGTAGGTATTCAGCCCAATAATAAAAAATAAGTCTTAAATTTCTCCCGAAGAACATATAAACAATTATTTTACTTACAAATAACTAACGAGGGAACCCCTCGAAGTGATTAAACGCTTTTTGCTCGGAATCTAGTGGGTTATAGGTTATCGACCATGCTGATTACGAATACGACCATGGGGCTTCCCCATAGCCCTTCGAA
>CAJNOQ010009738.1:0-10013 GCA_905250885.1 Didymodactylos carnosus
ATTCTTATCAGATTCTTATAAGACTCTTATCAAACTCCATTCACTTTCCTGCGTAATCTTATATAAGAATTTGATAAGAATCAGGTAAGATTCTTACGCGAATCTTATTGGGTACTTATAAGTTTCTTAAAAGATTCTTAACTGATGCTTATATAAGAATCGACGCCTAGGGTATACTTTTTATTTCATATTTAGATTCTACTATCAAAACTGGGGCTATGGAAGATAGAAAAACAGTTTCTCACTTATTCTGGCTGAGTTACAGAATTTACAAAATGCGCACCATCGTCGATTTGCGAAAAGTAGCCAACTCTGGTATTTTGACTATAACTCCACCATTTTTTATCCGTTCTGTTTGAGCAACATCTCATTCGGAAGCCTGATGAAAAGTGAACAAAATCCCGTAGTTCCTACAGTAGGTAGTGACTCTTTAAAACCCACATCAAGCTTTATTTTAAATGTGGTGCGAAAGTTTCAGACTTGAAACAAGAAGGGCCGACCAACCACGAAATTTCAGTTTTTTGAGATTTTAGTCATGAAAACTTCACTTAGAAGCAAAAATAAGGTGATACTTGGAATCAGCGTCAAAAACTGCAACAGATGACATGCCTTCATAATCTTTAGACAAATGAAAAATTTTGTCAATTTTTCGACTCTTTATGTTCGGCCTTCGAGCAAAGGACGGGGAACGATAAGGGCCAAAATCGGCCCCCTCTCAAATTAGTTTTATATTAACTCGTCTGATGCAGTTTTTGTCCGCGGTTAACGCTAACATATTTTTACCTTAAAAGTCCTTTTTAGCACCCCTCGAAACATTTTAGGAAAAAACTCTTCCCTGGTTAAATGCCTTTTAAGTAGAGAAGAGTTTTTTTTTTTATAGTTATATTCAGTGTTTTACAGTTATATTCTCTGATTACACACTGATAAATAGTAAGAGATGAAATGTTTTATCTTTGATTTCATAAAAATGACGTTAGTACCGGTTGTTAGAAAAAATGAGGATAAATCAAATAAGCTAGCTTCGTCTGTGAAAGAAGGGAAAAAACAATCCCACTGGACAAAAGATGAGGAAAGGACTGTGTAATTTGACAGGATGACAGTCCCATGTTCAATAAAAGTTTTTTAATGAAACTTCGGTATCCCGTGTGATGTCCTGTGTAAAAAAAAAGGATACGAATGAAATTTACATTTTTAATCTCGAAAAAGATTTTTTTCAGATTAATTGGAATTACCGTGATTAGAAAGGCAAGAACATCGAAATTCAAAATCTCCTTTTTGTTTCTGGAAATTTCTGTTCGAAAATCGTAATAGTAGCCACACACCCATAATACAAGTCCCCCCTAAAAATTTTGCACGTTTGAACAGTTTAGAAGCCCCGGAGGCTTCTATTACGGGAGGGATGCCTGTAGTCAACGTGCATATTATTGCATGAGAAAACTTGTGAAACACTAGCAGCTCAATCGTCATAGTTTGATTTTTCGTAAGTCGTGCTTGATGCACCAATCAATTTCTGACAGAATTATACCAAAATTAAAGCGGCATATTGAGTAATCGACATTTGAATATGTTCAGCAGAGCAAAGTTATGCTAGTTTTAAGATTCCCACGATATAGAACAACTTTGACAGCACTCATTATTCTCAATATCAGGTGTGTTCGTTTTTCGATTAAAAATAACTACACTATGCCGGAAACTAAGGTGCTTCACTCTATATGACTGCATTGTTTTGACTTTTTTTACCGTAAAATTTCTTTTCTATTAATAATAAAATTGTATGCGATATAACATACATGCAGGTGATGAAGAACGAGAAAAATATGTTTTAACTCATAAATGTTTATCTTTCTGATCGATGAATCATTTTGGTTATAAAAAGGATATTTTCTTTTGAAATATAACTGTCATTCAAATGAAAAAGTTAAAGACCGTCTTTACGAAACAAATTTCACTTCCAGAGCATTTGGTAGAACGACAAAAATTGTAACGAATATCGGCCCAATCCGTTATGCCACCGGCAGCTACTAGTTTGATACTGTCTCATTTTTCTATGTGTGGCTCTTAGTTCAAAAAAAATACACAACACAGTTCAGCAACTGTTATGAGGTTTAAATTAATTAAGAATCTTTGACTTTGATTAGGACACTACTGTGCAAGGTTATGTAAATATTTTTGAGATTAATATACGTGTGTGCGAATAGCTTCTAATTCAAGTATAATTTTTTCTTTTCATTCTATTCCAGCCATAGACTAAAAAGGTAAAGTGTATAAAACATTCGAAAGAGACACACATTCAGTGTTATTAATTCTTTGGTTTGACCGTATATTTATTTATCGCACTTGAAACATTGGTGCACAGAGGAAAAGCTTTTTGTATCAAAAATACTTTTGTGCACGCTTACAAACAGAAGGTAAATACATTCACTTCTTTAATATAGTAGCATGTCATACACAAGTTTTCTCATGCAATAATATGCACGTTGACTATGTTATGCTGCTTCTGTCGTCCTGTCAAATTCCCAAGGGGGAAACAGCAGAATTCCAAGCAGTTGTGGACGCCCAGATCTATAGAAGCTTGGAGAATCCTATACAAACTTCCCAAAGTTCGAAAAATTGGAGGAACTCCTGAGAGCACAAGAAAAAATCGGAGAAAGGGATTAGACTCCGATAAATCCCGAAAATCTGTAAAAATGAGTGAAAATGGGGCTAAGCGGTAAAAATGCGGGAAAATTCAAAAACAGTCAGGAAAATCACAAAATCTGCTGTTTTCCCCTTGCAAATTCCTTAGTCCTTTCGTCATCTTTTGTTGTGTGTGCATATTTTGTCGTTACTTACACAGACGAAGCCAGCTTATTTGATTTATCATCATTTTTTTTTAACAACCTGTACTAAAAAACCTCTTGACTTTTCATGAAATCAAAGATAAAACATTTCATCTGTTACTATTTAACAGTTTGTAATCAGAGAATATTTGTATAGTGATTGCGTTGCAAGAATGACAAGTCAGTATTTAAGTTTTGGACTCTAGTTTTTAGTGTAGTCTGGAAAAATAAAATAAGTAAATATCTGACATAATTTTCAAGGATAATTATAAAACTGATTTTCGCATTTTTTCGAAAAAGTGAAATTGATTATTTCGGTTTTTCAGATTCTTATTTTCAGTTCTCCGCAAAACATCATCTCGATCGTTTATTTTAGAAGAATTTGCTTTTATTTTTTGTTTCTTCGTCGTTCGTGCGTCCCATGTTTTTAATTAATAGTGCGCGCATATGATTAAATTTCTTTTCCTATACACTATACGTCCAGTAGAGCTACGGTAATTGATTGAGGATGCTGAAAATGATCCATGGGTCCTACTCACGACCGAACGATTGATGAATCGATCGATTCATGCTTTTGAATGAACGCTGATTTAATGGATTCCATTAGGCCTGTGAAAGTTCACGTTTTGTTCCTTGAACATGAACGCTAAAGCACTGATGAACGTGAACTTTTTTTAAACGAACAGTGTTCATATTGTCTGAAGTAAATATAAAATTCTGTTCTTGTACTGTAGTAGAAATATATATATTTCTGCTTGGTATTATCTCATCAATAGAAACTCTAGTGAACGATCAGATGGTCTGCTCAGGGCAGTGTCCAGACTATTGCTACGTAAAAAGGATAGCCATTGATTCTCTGATCAAAGTATTAATTCTCCTAATAACAGATCGCCGTTCTCCTGATCAGGAGACTAATTTTTCCTGCAGTGAAACCGAAGTTCCTTGGTCGAAACCATTTCCATAACTACATACTTTTCCTTTGTTATAGTAATCCATTAGGGGGTAAATATTGATTTTTCACTAAATATAACTCGTAATGTAGGAAGCTGTTTCGCCCAATATACTAGTTGAAATTGCTATATAACGTTTGGCAATACTATTCATTCCAAACAAGATCAACACCGTTCATATAAAATAAAGCTCACGTTCATCAGAACACTCGCGTTCACGTTCAAGGAACGCCAACGTGCTCTAGTTCAGAGAAAACGCTAAAAAGGAATGCTAAACGTATGCAGTCCTATATTCTATCTCCATCTAAGATTGTCAAATTGACCACGAAATGTGCACATTCTTCTGTATAAGATGTACGTAAAGCAAACTTCGAGTGAAATTTGTTTTCGACTTTATTATACATATTCTGGTTCATCGTTTGATGGTGATCCCAAATATCACCGTCCCAGCCCTTAAAACCCTTTTCTTCATGAATAAAATCTCAAAATACTGAAAAAGACCTTAAAAACCCTCTACTTTTCATTTTTGAAAAACGTTTCGTAGTTTTTTTCCTTTATGATTTTGAGACTCGAGCTTCATATGTTTGGATTTCTTATTTAAAACTAAATCTAGTCAGGGTATTTTTAAGCCTTTAAAACTAAAAGTGAAAGTTTGTCAAAGTCTCAAACGTTTAAAGATCCATTCTCGAAGACCTCTGTTTACAAACCCCACTCATTTTTTGTGTGAAGGACTAGACCTTTGACTCACACAAGGTCAGATCTACCATCAAACCAGCTTTAAAAGTACGTAGAGGGTTTTTTAAATTTTGTTACATTGCTGAGAAAGTTCGTTTTTTCGAAGTCAAAAACTGAGTTGAGTGCTTTGTATTTCTACCCTGTCCGATTACTTTAATTATTTTCGAACTTTTACGTTGAAAAATTACCACTAAAAACTGATTACAGATTTTCACCCCAAACTGAAAATCAACGAAAAGTTTCGAAATACACATCACTCGACTTCGTTTTTGATCCTGATGCTGAATATGATATTTGCGTTGCTCAAAAGTCGAGTATTGATGGAGAAAATTCATAATTACCTTATTTGTAACTAGTAACGAGTAACTAATTTCGCTACTTCGTTCCTTTTGTTATTTCTTTAGAAAGTAACGGTTTTTCGTTACTTTCTGGAGGAGTAACGAAAGTAACGAAATGAGTTACTCGTTACTAGTAACTAGTAACGAAGTGACTGACTAGTAAAGTGCCCCCCTAGGCACAAGTACATTCTGGAAACATTTACTCGGGTAGTACTTCCTTTAGAAATTTTAGAATTTCCTGTCCTTGTAAAAACTCTAGAAACATTCTGAAACGTTAACTATGTGAAAAAACAGCATTGATTTTGTGTCGGTTTTGATCTCTTGTCGGCAAAAAAAATACTCTTCACCTTTTTCTTGAAGAATTTTTGATAGTCGAGACGTACGGCTTCTGTCATTCGAAAGCCAGAACTTAAGTACATTTTTCTGTAATAATTTTAACTTTGATCCTTCTCTCAAAGCGGAATATGCAGGACTTGTCAGAAAATCAGTTATTATAGCTGAAAAACTTGAAATGTAACACTTTTTGTTTTTTCCTCATGAGCTGATAGCCTCGAGTATTCTCCAAAGATACGAGTTAGAGAACATCTTCTGTATCAGTCGTAAAGGTGTAGCATCATATTTCTTCGTAACGATAGGTTTGCTCTCAAATGAGCTATGGAAACTACAAGAATGACTGAGACATACATTGTAAAAACTAAGGTGTATAAATGATGTACACGTTCATTCATTCGTCATAAAAAATTGTGTATTTGTTTAACGAAGGAAAGCACAGTTATAAACAAATTTTAAGTACGTGAAGAAAAAAGTTTGCGGTTGTGTTTAAGTTGGAAAACAGGTAGAAAAAAAAATTAATTTGAGAAATCATGAAAACCACATTCGAAAATGTACATGCTGTCATTTTCAGTAGCAACAGATGACAGCAAACTGGAAACAAAAAATAGTCAAGTTTTGTGAGATTCAGGCATCTTTTCTATGGTTTCCAGACATCTGTAGTGTAAAGTGTTCGAACAACTAAAATATATTTTTTACAAAGTTACTGTACACGCTGAGTTACGCCGCATCGGCGTCGAAGTAATTTAAAATCAGATAAAGCTCACTCACAAAAGATTTGATTCGTTCCCCTTACGATTCTGTCGTATAATGCTTCCAAAAGTCATTTGTTGATAATATCAGACAACCTCAAATTTTACCTTCTAAAAGAGGAATTCTCCAGCTAAAACCACTTTGAAGATTATCCTTAATATGAACACCTAGTTCGACGTACAGGATGTCTTTTTTTCGCAGAACATTTCTAACTCAAGTTATCATAGTGCAGTACTTGATTTTATAATTTGTAAAGAACAGCAGACCCTCCGGTTACTTTTCGAATGACTTTTGACAGAAATGCAATAGAGACTTGCAGGTTACACCATTCGACAAAAGCGACTTGCGATCATGTTTCCAAAAAAAACATTCTTTTCAGAAGGGTTTCGTAAAATAGATCTTCTAGGAGCTCTTTGGAAAATTTGGTTGTGCGTTAGAGACTTTTGATAGAATTATATTGATTTTTTTCATGGATTGATAGTGTAGAATGCCCTCTTCAAAATAGGAGTTAAGCGAGATCTTAATTTTCAGTATATGGAGTATGGAATCGAATCTGCTTGAAGTTCCAAGACTGGTACTCTCCGACTACTGATAACCTCAGAAATGAGTAGATTATAGGTAATTAATCATGTTAAGTCTTGTGGCAATATTTGTTTTTAAAAATAGATTTCAAAAACTTACGAAAGCCACGTTTCAAAAATCAGGGTTTTCCGTCTGTTTTCACCTAATATTCAAAAATTCATTTTTCATTCAGAAGCTACTACCTCCCCCATAATAGAAGACCACCTGGTCTTCTATTTTGTCCCGCAAGTCGAGTTCTAAAGGATGGTCTTCTATTACGGTCAAATTTTGTCGCCTGTTAGTAGTCCAACGGTAACCTCACGTACTTGAAGTCCGTCCGCTATTAGTAGTACGTTTTGGCGACACTTTTTTGAGAATTTCCCTATAGCTAGGGCATTTTGCGATTTTTTTCACAAACATAATAGAAGACCATGATGTTCTATTTGGCTTTCAAGTCATATGATCGGCAGTGATCTTCTAATAGAGGATGGTCTTCTATTATGGGAGGAGGGAGGGTGTGTGTAACGGCCATGTCCGTTACTGCTCGCCAAGAACAGCGATACTATTTCTAAGGACTCCAAGTTAGGTTAGAATAATGTAAGTATATGTCTTTTTGCTTAGTTCGCGATTTTTCTATTTTTTGTTTGGAAGTTTTAAGAAAGAAAAGGTTCAATTAGTGCTTTGCTTCTTTCTACTTATTTCGACATTTTCTTTTAGTTATTTTGTTGGCGGATTTTTGAGAGAGGAAAAATAAGAATATTAAAAATGTTAATTAATAGTTTATTTTATCAATAATATTTGTTGTTCCTCGATTACACGAAAAACGAGTTGTAATCAGGAGAAAATGTAAAATTATTTTCATTCTTGTCAATTTTTAACTTAAAATTCAGATCTCTTCTTCTTCTCGCTCTCTCTCACATTTATAGAGGAGAATTCTTCTGATTAATCTTCAAATTCAAAACACTTCTTCTTCTCTCATATACAGGGAAGGAGGAGCTATAGTTTATATAAATTAAATTTTATATTTAATTTATATTTAATATTTTATAATTTAGTATTTTAGTTTGCAATATTTATTTTCTTTTCGCCTTCCTTACATCAGCATCACGATTTCCGCCACCTCCTCTCGAAACAACAAAGTAGAACATTAGCTATTTTATTGAACTTCAACATTGTACAAATAGTTTTTTGTACAAAACTTTTATCGTTCAACTTAAATACGAACCGGTCCTTTTTGTTAATAAAATGATCAAATTCTCGTATCTAAAGGTAATATGAAGTTTTTCTGAACATATTATTTTGTAGAGCGGATTCTACGCTATAATCCCACATCATCGAAAATATTTGATCACAAACAATGTTGAAAATAAACATGTTTGTTAAAGCACACCTCATTTTTTTTCAGTTTTATCTGATGCACGCCTGAATAAGGTTTTTTATTCGCTATTAAGCCCCCCACCCTCCCCCATCTGTCTTTTCCGATAAAAAGACAGATCCATAATACTTTGAATAAGACCAGAAAATAGAGCAAACATTTGTGACCAAGATGAGATATCTGTCGGCTCTGAATGATGTTCGGAGCAGGAGTTATGAGCGTTTTGCTGGAAGCCTTAAAACATGCATCAGATACTGGAGCTTTCGCCTTAACACCTTTTCGTAGCTGCAATATTTCTGAGCAACAAAATGTTGCAGAGAGCTAGGGAAGATCCTAAGTTGAAGCTGACACATGTAGCTAAAGGATAATATGAGCCTCTAGCCACATGTGTTTTCTTCAGCCTAACACAAGCCTGAGCTCTCCACAACGTTTCGTTATTGAGAAATCCTGCAGCTAAAAATCGCCCCATTTTGGTCACTGTTGTGGCAACATCTCACAAACCATGCCACATGGAGCCAAACAAAAAAATTCGTGGCCATATTTTCACAAGATCAGCATATCCTAAAAGTTTGGTGATGATCAAACTTATGGTTTCAGAGCTAGATTTCTGAGGGGAGGGGAACACACTTTTTCTTCTCTGTTCAATATTTTGGAGAAGAAAAGCCTGAGCACGTTATTACGTACTATATTACTAAAATTTGCCGTTTTTTTGAGCAGAGCAAAATTCTGCTACGGTTCAAGCGTATTTTACCGTCTGTGTTGCTGTCTGAAGGCGTTTTAATGTGTTTTTACATGGAAATGTTGTACTAGCAAAAACAAATATAAACTATTTTGAAGACAGTTTTTTAAATAAAATGCATATCTTTTGTCACAATCTAAGCTTTCACGGAAAAGGAAAATGTCTTATTGCTCCTACGGATATTCTTAAGTGTATTTTTTGATACGTCCGACGACTGTTGCCTCAACTATAAGTATGCTCAAAAACTCAAGTCAGTGTCAACTTGTCCAAATGATACAGCGAACAATTAACTTTGAGACTTCTGTATTAAAAGCGTTCAAACCAGAACATTGCCATTTCTTCTAAAATTTAGTCTGATCAAGATTGTTCCTAGACTGAATCTGTCGCTGTTTCGATTGTTACGAAAAAATAAAGAATGATTCTAAACTAATATACGAAAAAAAAAAGATATAGAAAGGCAAATTCATTGAAGCGTAAACAAACACATTTCATCTTTCTTTTATAAATAGTGAGACGCGAATGATATCTGAAACAGATATTTTATAGGTTCGTTGTTATAGTTTGGTTAGAACGCATAATAAAAGCAACCATCATGGATCTACCACATATTGACTTATCAAAATTTGATGGTATAGCATTTATTTGGTTTGATGCTGAAATGACTAGTGGTATAGAAGTGTATAACACTCTAAGTTCGCCGGATGAATGGGTTATTTATGGAAGAATAGATTCATGTGAAGAATCCATACGTGATCGTTTAAAAAATAAACGAATATTTTTGGTAACATCCGGCCGTTTGGGTAATAAAATTGTTGGATCGATTCATGATCTTCCACAGTTACATTTGATTTATGTCTTTTGTCAAGATATTAAACGTCATTCAGAATGGGCTGATACGTTTACTAAAATACAATTAGTCTGTAACAATGAGAAAGATCTAATATCAAACTTAGCAATTGACGTAGCAAAAATGTGTGTAAATATCGGTGATCAACATTCAAAACTAAATGAACATAAAAACGCATTAGTATGGTACGAAAGAGGACTTGAAAAGATGAAACAATACGATGGTCCAACCAAAAATGAATTAACCAAAAATGAATTAACCAAAAATGAATTTGTCAATTCATTAAGATATAAAATAGATAGGAGTACAGCAGCATGTCGGGTAAGAAATCAGTCCTACTATTAGTAACCCATAGTAAAGACGTAAGCGAACATGTAGAAGAAAAATGCGTCTTTCTACAATCGTCTACAATTAAAGAGTTTTCTACGACATTATTCTACGACATTATTGCGCTTTCGAAAAGAAATCTGTCTGGTATAGGTCTGTTTAATATCTAACCATTTTTTCAGTGAAAGGTATCTCACAGACCCATAAACATTCGAATGAGGTTGTAAATTTAGACATGT
>CAJNOQ010009739.1:0-10013 GCA_905250885.1 Didymodactylos carnosus
CGAGTTTTTTCTTACTGGATAAAATATTTACTAGTGCTGCCTGACTTGACTGACTCGGTGGCACTAATTCGAACATGGCACAAGTACAAAACAATTTTAGATTCTGGTACCACTAATCAACAGAAAAACCTATTAATACCTATTAATATCGGCATATTTTTTCTCTTTCCACGGAATTTTTGCTTTCCTACCGTCATTCCTTTAATTTCTTCCGACGGTGCTCTCGGACTATAAAACCCAAATTACAAATTTTTTTCTGCTATCCCGAGGCATTTTTAGATTTGTGAACAGCGTCTCAACCTTAGTTTGTAGTTTATTGTCCTCTTTCGCCTTTTTTTGTCGTTAATCTATGTTGAATGTATCGCGACTCGATCAGCTTAGATATCGAGATGTCTTTAATTTGCAAATAAACAAAACGTTTCGTTGTCTTTTACCAGCAGATGCGAGTATGAGTTTGAGAATCGGGCTGAAACCAGTAGTACGTGCTGGCTTTTTCTCTCTCTGTAATAAATCTTGATTAAATCTATTAAGTAACGATTAATAATTATAATAACTAAATTTTAAAGAAAATATCACCTATCAATTAGAAATTGAAATTAATTTTCTGCCTTTTATATCACCCCTTATTTTTCTTGGAAAAATGGTTGCAACCCTTATCAAAAAACACAAACTTTTTATCCTCAATTCAACCCAAAAATTGATCTGTATCTATACTGATAAGTGATATCGGTCTACACAAATTGCTGTACCACCGAAAAGACCCCGTTTTTTATCCGTTTACGCCGGTTTACGAACCGTCTATATTGACCTGGGAGTGAGTAAATATGACATCGAGCTCTAATTTTCATTGTATTATCATCAGCATATGAACCAATTTGTTGAAATCTTCTTTCGATAAAACTACGTTGAATATCATCGTCTGAAAAAAGAATAATATTGCTGTTTCTGTTACAAACAAGAGTAGGTATACTGGAAGTAAATTTGTTTAATTGTGGCATATGGATGAGAATTTCATCATTCAAATCAATACCATCGATATAAGTCGAATTAATTCTTTTCACGAAAAGAAATAATATAAGTTCTTCGAGATTTGGCATTCGATGGAATAATGGAACGAGCTCATGATAATAAGATGTTCTTGAAACCTAAGTTAATGAGAAATTTTCAATTTCTCAATTTCAATTTCTCAATTTTTTTTGAATTTTCAATTCAATTTTGAAATTTTTTTCTATAAAGAAAAGCATCATTTTTAGTTTGATATAATCAGAAGTATTTTACCGTAGTATCTATATTCGATAATAGAGGTCTAATTTTTTCTATATCAATAATTAGTGTCGATAAACAATCGAAACGTCCATCAACAACATAAAGGCAAGCATCGAGAGTATTGACATCAATTTTCAATGTAGTTAAAGTTGACGATACACAATTTGTTGAAGATAGATTAAAAACTGAATTCATTGAAGGATCTCGAAGGCATTGTACAAAAGTGAAATCGGTTAAACATTTGGCAAATGACAATATCAATGCAAACAAAGTTGGTTCATATCTATCAGATAATTCAAATGTTCTGAAATTGATCTTCAGATTAAAATGGGTAATTTGTTTAGTAAGAAGACGAATAACTATTGTATCACCTTAAACATATAAGACATTATTTCATCAAATTAAACAAAATTCTAAATCGTATACCTGTTAAATAGTGTAAGATTGTTCCCGGTTGACAAAAAACAAGTGATAATGAATAAAGTTGAGGATAATCAACATTATGTAGAAGATGTTCTATTGAAAGTTATCCAGGAGTAAGTTTGTTTATTTGATGATGAATTCGGGGTAAGATACTTGTACAAAATCGATCGAGAAATTTTTGACATTCTTGAGATTTATCATTAGTTGTAAAATCCAGATCATGAATGTAAATAGAATCAAGTACTAATCTATTAAATCGTTGATTTACATCCACAAGTGAATAGAGTATATCAATATTATTCAGTTTGTTTAAAATACAAAGTAAAATTTCGTCAGGCAAGTCGAGGATATTCATATCTAACCTAGTGACTGTCTCTTTAGCGCAATAGAGCGAGATGTCTTAATTTTTTCTCCTTATAGTCTGTGCGAACAATAGAGAATAATTGTCAATGTCATCACATTAGACTATTTTCTTTTCTGCCTGGAATTTCTCGTTTGTCATTCATTATTGACCAGTTTGTTCGGTCAATATATTCACTGATTAATATCAGAAAAATTCATAATAAAGATAAATATACAGCTAACAAAAACAATGATTTTATTGTTCAATTCATATTCTTGCTTGAAAAAATGAAGTTCAAGATAAATATTACACTTCATCAAGATTTATCTTCGATTATTAAGAAAACTTAGATCAATATTGAATTTTTGTACCCGATTATTGCGTTGGTCAACGACATAGAGATTCCCTTGTTGATCAAATGACAAACTCATGGGACAGTTAAGTTGATTAGGGTTTTAAACCTTATTGATAAGTTGAAGAGAATCTTCTTGAATCGAGGTATTTGATGGTGTGATGAGTTCAGTTATCAGTCGACTGAATTCTTCTTTAAACTGTGTGAAATCTGTTTCATTAAACCCATTCTCTTCTTGAATTATCTTTAATCGATCAGTCAATCTATTTACAGTAAAACCTCCCTTAGGTGGGCACCTACGGGACTTTTTCAAATTGCCCGCCTTACGGAGGTGCACGCGTTATAGTTTTTTTTTATAGATACCAATCATAAATATGTTTTCCGAAAACTATGTCATAATAAGCATTCACACTTATATATTACCAATCGACCTTTGGACCTTTGACTAAGTACAGACCCGGCTGGTGGCGTGTGCAAAGTGCGCGATGCACACAGGCGCTGCAAGAGAAAAAGTGCCTAAAAGACCTAGAAAAATATGAGATAAGTTTTTAAATTAAAAATGAATGGCATGCTATGATGCTACAAATATGATTTATACTTTATACATTGTTATGAACTTCTTTTATCTAACTATTTTCATTGAGTCTTCGTGAGAAAAACAAGTTGGCTATTTTTCTAAACTTTTCCAAGAAATTATATTGGACTATTGGTAATTAAAGTTTCTAATAAAAGAAATAAAGGTAGGTGATTTCATTTAAGCTTTAGGAAAAATGTGTATAACTGAATTAAAAAAATTTGCAGTAATATGGATCAGAAGCGGAAATTGTCTGGTTGGCAGAACAAACAAAATCGAGAAAAGAGGCTGGGTTGGCAGAGCAATTTAATAATCAAAGAACGCTGCATAGTTTTCTGCAAGATGGGCAAAACAAAGACAATTCTGCTTTGCCTGCTGAACCAATGGACACAAGTGAGCCTGGGCACGATGATGAAATTGTAACGGATACAATCTGCGGTACAAGTGCAACTAAACAGGATGATGGGATCTCAATCGGAGAAGTATCTGAAGGTGAATCTTTAAATAGCGATGTAGAAACGAGTGCTGTGGAGACGACTGGCTGTCATGATTTTGATGACATAGCGGATTGGCCAACAAATTTACAGAATTCCCAAATTGAAAAGATAGTTTTCAGAGGATCAGTATGAGCCAACATTAATCATTACCCAAAAGACGGTGTAGGGCGATCATTTAACAAAATGTATTTCCAACGAAAAACAGCAAATGGTGAATTAGTGGATAGAACGTGGCTTGTGTATTCATCCAAATTAGATCGAATGTTCTGTTTTTGTTGCAAAATATTTAGTAATGACGAATTTGCTTTAGCAAAGGCAGGCACAAATGATTGGGGACACATGGCGTTGATTTTAAAGAGACATGAACGAAGCACTGAGCTTTTTGATTGCTATGGGAAGTGGATTGAGCTAAAAAAGCGGCTTTCTAGTGGTCAAACCGTTGATTCTCTGCCGAGCAAATTGTACTTGAGTGAAGTACAACATTGGGATGAAGTGCTCAAGAGAATAATTTCAATTATTTTAACGATGGCCTCAGAAAATATGGCATTTAGAGGGTCTTCAGACAAACTATTCACCTAAAATAATGGTAAATTTTTGAAACTTGTCGAGTTGTTCTCAAAATTTGATCCGGTGTTAGAGAAGCATGTAAAACGGGCAGTAGAAAATCCACACAAGACTCATTATTTGGGAAAAGATATCCAGCAGGAAATTATTTCATTGGTCGCCAAAGCTACAAAGGATAAGATTTTGGACATGGTCAAAAATGCAATGTATTTCTCAGTTATTGTGGACTGTACACCTGATGTAAGTCATAAAGAACAGATGTCCATTGTTGCGCGTTACGTCCACATCGAAAGAGCAGCTGAAGGTAACAATGCTAGTGTGGAAATTAAAGAAAGTTTTGTGGAATTTATTAACATTGTAGACACAACTGGAGCAAAGATGACCGAAGAAATTTTAAATTCTTTGAAACAAAATGACTTATCTATTATGAATCTTCGTGGTCAAGGCTATGACAATGGAACCAATATGCGAGGTAAAAGAAACGGTGTGCAGTCTCACATTGCAAATATCAATCCAAGAGCCTTTTTCGTTCCATGTGCCATTCCTTAAATTTAGTCGTTGTTGATGCAGTAAAAGGAGCTATTGAAATTGTTAAATTTTTTTCGACCATACAAACAATTTACAATTTTTTCTCGGGATCGACAAAGCGTTGGCACATTTTCCAGTCCATGTGTTGTAAATTGACGGTGAAATCGTTAAGCGATACTAGATGGGAAAGCCGTGTTAAGGCCGTTAGTGCTTTGAAGACCGGATTGAAAGGCATTTATTCTGCGTTAAAAGAAGTCGTTCAATTGCAAAAAGATTCACTTACACGTATAACAGCGGAATCAATCGCATCCAAGACATTAGACAACTTTGAATTCATTTGTGGACTAATTATCTGGCACGAAGTATTAACAGAAATCAATTGTACGAGCAAATTGTTACAATCACAGAGCATGGATGTGAAATCAGCAGCAACTGCGTTGAAAAGGACAACTGAATTTCTCGTTTCTCGTAACTGTGAAGATTCCTTCGAGAAATATATTTCACAAGCAAAAGTCCTCGCAATAGATGCGGATTTAACAGACGATTTTAGTCCTGAGCCAGAGAATCGGATCCGAAAGAGAAAGAAATTTTTTGACGAGGAGCCAGATGCCCCTGAGGCTGAGCCCGCCGATGCAAAAAAGAAATTCAAAACCAAATTTTTCGACGTTTTGTTCACAACAGCAATTGCTTCAATGAAAGAGCGTTTTGAGTCATTTAGTAGCATTCTGGAACCCTTTGAATTTTTGTACAACATTAAAGAATGTGATGAAATGGAGGACAAACAACTGAAAGAAAAATGTAGATCATTAGAAAAAACATTAAGTGACAAAGAAAACAAGGACATTGAAGCAGAAGAACTTGACATAGAGCTGAAATTGTTGTCTCGAAAAATTGAAGAAGATAGTACACCAGAGACGGTTTTGAAGTGGATTTATAACAACAACCTTGAAGAACTCTTCCCAAATGCACTGATTGCATTGAGAGTACTATTGACTTTTCCTGTTTCAGTTGCTAAGGGAGAGAGAACTTTTTCCAAATTAAAATTAATCAAGAACTACCTGCGATCAAGCATGAGTCAAGAAAAATTGAATGGTTTGGCAATAATTTCAATAGAAAATAATATTGCTCAATCTATTAACATTGCTGCGCTGGGGCAGGATTTCGCTAAAATGAAAGCCAGACGAGTCCCTTTTAGCAAAAGTTAATGTAAATAATGTTTAAAATAAATCTTAATTTTGGTATAAATATATTATTAGTTTATGTTGTCTTTAAACAGTCACTTGAAAAAAGCAACCCAAATTTGTATAAGCAGAACTAGGGCATAAGTAAGATCATATTGTAGAGAGGTTCTCATTTGCTTTTTTTTTTGCCGACGTTTTTTCTAAAGAGAAATTAAATAAAGATTAGACTTCAAATGGACAAAAATTCTTTTCAAAGTAAAAGTCTTTGAAAACCATTGTTTGGAAGAAATTGTTTTAATGATTTTTTTCAAATGATGATCATTCGAAGGATTTTCCCAATTTGATGAAATCTTTTTCACATTTATTCAATTATTTCAACGATAACAAATCATTTCTATTTACTTCGAATGTTCTGTCTGATAATCGTTGTTCTTCATCATTATCATTCTCGAGAACTTCAACTATATTCGAAATGTCGACATCATCACTGTCTCCACTATCACCGAAATCGATTTATTTATCTTCTCTTCTTGTTTCCTAGAAATAAATTTTTTTTTTCATTGGGAGAAGAGAAAAAAAGAATAGATGGAACAGTTGAAGAGCATTGTCTAATGGGTCAATGTCTCTATGAATAATAGCCATTGGAAGTTATCCTCCATCATACTGAAGAGATTTTCTTCAAAACTCTTATGCACCTCTTGCTTGTTTATCTAAACCAACGTCGACAGAAAAAACAGTATCTATATGAATAGATGAGAAATTCATATCGAAAAGGAAATCGATCAATTATTTCAATGATTTCGAACGTTTTGTTATCGATTAAACATATTCAATAATATTCTTTATATAATGAAAAACTCATTGAATAAAGAACTTTATTAATCGTATTAAGTCAATTGATTTGTCCTTCTGATCAATATTTATTCATCATGAAAATAAGCTTGTTCGAATATTTGCTCAAAGGAATTGAAGTACAAACCATCAGATATAAAAAATGAGTTTTTTTTTTCAAGAGTCTTTATTATTCATTCGAAGATGAGACCATTTTGAATAATGAAATTGATGATTTTCTTCGATAATTTCTCGAATCAGTTTTGGAAAGAAAAAGATTTCTCTCAGAGAAATGTTCGTAGTGAAACAATTTTCAATGAATCGATTGATTGGAAGAGATCTATCTTTACTCCATTGAGAATACAACGATCGAACCTAATTGTTGAGAAATAATTTGCAAAAAACTGATACACATGCTTTCGAATGATCAGTATCACGCGATCAACAATCTATTCCAACGATTCAACGACCAAATTAATCAGAGAAAATAAATTGAGCAAATCTTTAAATAAGATCATTAAATAAAAAATAGATAAACAACGAACGGTAAATATGTGTTTGATTTTCGTAAACAATGTCTTGCCATCCCTATTCGAAACGATCAACAAATATAAATTGAACGCATTTCTAAAAGAACAAAAAGAAAGTCGAAGCAGAACAGCAATGTATACTCAAGAAAAATATTTCAAATTTCAACTTTTATTAAATTGTTTTCAGAGAAGACGAGAGAATTAATGAAAGTCCATTGATTTAATTCGATGTATTAATGATATTCAGTTGAGATGATACGTCCGCAGATGAACAAGAAAATCTCTAGATATTCAAATGAGAGAAGACCAAACGTGATAAAGAAAAAAGTAAATGAATTGGCAATGTATTGACACTAACTCTATCGGCTCTTTTTCAAAATAGATTTCTTTCAATAATCAAGATGAAAACTGTTCTCATAGCTATTTTTCTAATTGAGCCAATTGATCGTTCTGAACTTTATTTGATGCATCACTTGCTGCTTGACCATAAACTAGAATCAGATGGTTACCAGTTCATGCTCAGTTTATTTGGAGCATCTATTTTCTAATTGAGTCAATGCGAATCGATCGATTTCACCAGCAAAACCTTAACATATGAACAAATATCTCTACTATTTCAAAGAAATTTCTTCTCTTCTTTATCATTTTCACTCAATTAGCATAATTTTGTATCTCAGTTTACATTGGAAACATTTTTTCTCTTGAGATAGTCTTTTTTGAAATTGTGAGATGTTGCATTTTCTTCTTCTACTTCTGAAAGCTTTTCATTCTTCAATTTCATAACTGTAGAAAGTAATGTTCTAACTGAAAAAGGGGAAAAAAAAGATCGATATTGTTCGTAGAGAGAGGGCTTCACATAACATTAGCAATGTCATTTGAGAAATGATCGAATTCATCTAGTTGATCGATAATATGTTCTACACTATCGATATGAACTTGTTTATGAACATTTAACACGCCCACTCATTGTTTTACTACTTTTTCTGTTGTTGATATTACCTACTGTATGAATATAATAATGATGATGAAATACCTAACTTTCGCGACTTGTTTCATATACAGTTTTTTTCTAAGACGTGTGTTATTCAAAAACAAAATGGTTAATTGTGTTTGTCCTGTTTCATGTCCTGTCCTGTGGACAGGATGGAAAGTCATTTTTCGTCCTGCCTGCCGCTCAGCAGGACAAGTGATGGCAGGCCAGCAAGACAGGACAGAAAAAGTCGTCCTGTGCTCATCTCTGATTGTCATACAAATTATTGAAAAACATCGTTGTTTAGTATTAAAAGAACGTCAATCATGTTTTTGTAGAAATTCACTTGAACATCGTATTATACTTCGTTAACTTCGATGTCTTCTTTGTTTAACATCTGTTATCAAAGATTCGATAGACAAAGCAGTTTAAAAAAAAAAGACTTTTGTTTGTTTTTAATTGATAAAGATTATAATTTTTAAAGTCTTTTAAAGATAATCTATTATTATATAGTAGAAACATTAATTCGAGAAAACGAACCATTACTTCATTTACCTGCTGAATGGATTATTGTTCGTCTTTAATATCTGAAGATCGAACGACATATTTAAATGATTTTTATCACCATTTACGTGACATTCACGTAAACAGGAATTGTATGTGCTTGGATTTCAATAGCGTCACATATAATAAGTCTTTTATCCGATTAAATCGAACAGGTTAATTGAAATTTCCTGTTTTTGTTTTTTGAAATAAAATTTGTCTTTTAATTAGATTAAATATATCAATAAAATCTTTTAATATATTATTCCATTATTAATACATTCGAATATTTTCGTGTTCGACAATAATTAAATTACTTGAATTTATTGTATATCATCATCTAGAAAATGAAACATCATATAAAACATATCGATGTTTTAAACAGAATGATGAAAAATCTGAGTAAAGTTTTTGTTTTTGTATCAAAAAGTTTATTGTTTTTATTTTATTATTTATAGACTTGGTCGATATATAACAAAACTTCAAAGTTTATTTCTTTGTCAATTTGATCCAATTACGAGATTTTTCATTTCAAATGATTTTTATATATTACCAAAATTATTATTAATAGCTGAAGATGGATATTTATAGCCCGAATAGTTTATTGAAATAAGTCAACAATTACATTTAACATTTTCAATATTAATCCATAACATTTCAACAATTTTATAATCATCTCAAGGTGGAATATGAAGATTAACAAATAAGAAAATAAATGCTTGAATACATTTGAAGACAAATGTTTCTTTTTTTGACATTGTTTAGCTTCTGGAAAAAGTAAAAGAGGAGAAACTCAAGATGAAGAAGAATCTTTAACGATTCAACATAAAACAAATTCATATCCGATTGTTGAAGCACTTAATGATACTGAATTAAGAGAAAGTATTAAACGAATTCAATTGATTGTTATTGCTTCACTTAATGATAAACAAGCAAATTTAGGTGGCAAGTCTTAGTATTAAATGACAAATTCAATTCAATAGAAAACAAATTCCATTTGAATGGTGTTTTCGATTTAAATGAAAATCTTTCTTCTTTAGATTTTCTTTCAATTAGATATAGAAATTTATTCCAGTCATATCATATGAAATAAACATAGTTTTAAAGTCAATTTCGATCTTTATTCAACGTTTTATTTACAACGGTAGAAAATTATTTTAGACAAAACAACAAAATTTTAGTTAAAAGCTAATTTACGTACAACAAAATTTTTTCGGAAGAATTTTGTTTTATTTGAGTGAATAATGAGAGAAACAAATATTTAATTAATTTAAGATTTAAGATTTTTATTTACTCAAGAGAGCAGGATATCACAAAAAAGAACAAAAGACTTGTGGCATCCGTGGATACCCTGTGATAACCTAAAACTAAAAATTTAAAAATATAAAAAAGTAAACAAAATACATTATTA
>CAJNOQ010009740.1:0-10012 GCA_905250885.1 Didymodactylos carnosus
TTTTTCCTTTCCTCCCTCAGTCACAGAAAGATTTATTTCTTAGAAAATTCAGAGTCGGTATTCGCCTTATTCACCGATGCCATTTCGTTTCCAGTAAAAATCTATTCTCATTTACAAAAGAAAATGAATGGTGAAAAGAAATGGTGAGAAAAGAAAGTGTCTTTTTATATTTTATTAATTTTATGTAACTAAAATGTTGTAATAGGTTCAACTATATCTTTTTTCCTTGGTTCCTTTTGTTTGCAAGCACTTTCGAGTGTGGCAATAAAGTATCATCAAAAAAAAAAAATTTCCTATTCATTCTCCATTCATCATAAAAGCTTAGTTTTTGCCTAGATTGGTGGATAAATTTTTGGAGAATATTTACTACGAGATGATGCGTAAGACGTTTTGTTCTTTCCTTTCTGTTTTAGACTAATTAAAACTAATTAACATTAATTTAGCCTACTCTACTAGCTTGAAGTCCCATTTGTAAAATAACGCTAAACAAAAACATTCAAGCAATAGCTCATATGACAGAGAATTTCACAGGCGACAAGAGATGGTGATTTTAGCTTTAAATGATCAAACATTAACAACTATTTGTAATCTAAAGATTCTCAAACTTCTGTTTCTTCAACACGTTCGATCGAACAATTATTAATTGAAGATGCATTAGAAGCACAGAATTATGTCTACCACATCGTAGCTTTATTAAATGCAGCTATACCGATTTTTGAAGTATAATCTACATCTATACAAAGAGCCAGCGAAGAACTCAGCTTAAATCAAAACATCCATTCGACCATTCTTGGTTCACTTACTTTTCCGACTACATTAATGACTAAGAATTACATCAGGGTGCAACCGGTATCAAAAATGGGATTTTCGGTACCGGTCACCGGTACACAAACTTCGTACCGGCTTGTCTTGATCATATTTTGCCTAAACAGAAATACTTTTTTCTTGTTTTTCTTCACTGTGAACTTTATTTTATGTTATCAAAGGGATCCATTAATCTTTTCACTTTGATTATGTATAGCTGATTTTTCACACGCTTTTTTTACGAAACCATCAATTCAAGCTTATAAATTAAGAAGTTTATCTAACCTACAAAGCTTAAGTAAATGAACTTTTAGTAGAAGAAATGTGCCACAAATGAACTGAATTTACACAATGTTTTTCGGAAAAAAAATCATATCATATCGTGAAATACCAGCAATATCGGCCGACTGATTATAATTATTGAGTTCCTTTTATAAATCTACATCAGTAACAACTTAAGTTTAAAAGAGTCATGAATGACCGTCTGATTGTTACATTGTTTCATAGCCTATATATGGGCTATCATATGCTCTTATAGCATCATTGAATATTACTTTATATACTTATTCAGCATACTTTTCTATGGTAATAATAATAATGTTTTGTACAGAAAAAAAACGTGGTAGACAAACTGTTAATTTCACCGATTGTCAATACACTAAAAATCGTTCAAATAAATCAACAGTTGAATGGCGTTATCGACTTAGAAGTTGTTATAGTACAATGATGTTATCTCAAGATGGTTCATTAGTTATTCATCAGTTACTGCAATTAAATATGGCAAATGTGTTAATACTGTAAATATACCTGTTTCATTTACCTTGTAAATAAAATAGCACATGAAACCTATACTGCTTTAATTATATTAATATTGATTGGTATAGAATTGGTAGAAAGAAATAGATAACGATAAAATAAATAAAATAATAGAAAATATAAAGGACGAAACGAGAGTAAATCATCTTTGATTATATCGTCGGACAAGAATTTAAAAGAGGACGCAATTAGATTGAAAAGAGACCGTCTTGAATGTAAACGCAAATAAATTGGGATAGAAAAGGGAACGCATTTTGAATTTAAAAGATTTAATTTTTGACTATTTTCTCAATTACTAAATATATCACTATACTGTAAAAAATTACACACATTCAAAGAAAAAATAACAGCCGTTTCCACAAAAATGTTTATTTCATTAATGTTAAACGTGCCTTTTTAGGTCTACCACATTCTTTTGCTGAAATTTTCTGATTTTGATGGATCTTGAATAAAATAATAGCCTAAATGAATCATCATGCCAAAAGCATGTTTACATACATATGATTTTAAATTAGTTTTACATGAACACATCATTGATACTGTGACTAATCGCCGAGAATATAACCATAATGAAAACCAAAGAAGAAAAAAATAAGTGGCCAAAAAATTTTGTTTTACACCCCCTAATATTCGGCTCCTGTTTGTGACCTTGCATACAGTGTACCACTACACTACATAAATCGTCTAGTGATATGTTTAGTAATTGAGAAAATATTAAAAATTAAATATTCTCAATTCAGAATGCGTTCTCTTTTCTATCCCAATTTGTTTGTGTACTCCGAAAAATTCAAGACGGTCTCTTTTCAATCGAATTGCGTTCTCTTTTAAATATTTTCCTCATATCGTCTGTATTTATAGAATAATAATTGAACAGTATGCTGTTTGCTACAAGTACTGATTATCTTCACGCAGATTGATTACAAATCGGATTATTAGAAAAGTACCGAAAACAATTGCATACACTGGACAGAACATTCAGGTAACTACCTAAATAATCATAATATTTGGCTGTAGCAGAAAGGTAATGAAGCGTAGCAAACCTTGATTTCTTTTATACACGAACGCTAAAACATTTATTTATTAAAACTTTTAATAATCATAACATTCTCTATAATATCACTCGTAAATAATAATATGCATGTGACACCGTATTTTCAAAATAATTCTACTATTCAATCTACTGATATTGCTCTACAAGCACAGCAACAACCATTTGCGCCGTTAGTGTATTACGTTGAAGGTTCATTGCAATCTGCACAAAGCGATCGACATGTTGATTATGATCGGCTACATCCGTATCATCATGATGCTGGTGTGCAATCATACTATTACCTTCCCGATAATTTGTATGTTATGAATGATCCACAATACAAAGCATTTTATGATTTATATGACTCTGCACGAATGTCAAGTGCGATTAACAACTATTTAGTTCCACCATTACCATCAAGAAATTATTCCAAACATAGGAAGCACCATAGACGGAATCACGATGATATCCCTAAATTCTCGACTCACCAAAATATTGGAACTCGAATTAACGGTGAAGATTATTCACATCATCATCATGCGATAGAGCTAAATAGGTCAAGTAATGATAATAAAGTACAAAATCGTCACCACAGAACAGTGCGTACGTTCGATTCATGTGATATAGTTTTTTAAGACAGGTATATGATTTATTTTAGAAAAATGATAAAGAAACAATTGAAGAAACATTAACTTTAAGGCAACTTAACGGTTAAGTGACTTGACTAACTCACTGTTTTAGGCAAGAGAAATTGAATTATTCTTTTTTTGTCTGTAGAAATATTTTGTGCTACTGATCCATTTGGCCGTTTACATCTAGATTCGATCGTAAACACACTAAAACAATATTTCAGTATTTCCGTGACTGAAAAGGAGTTGTTTGATATGGCTCAACAACTGCATTATGATCGTAAGATATATCAAAACAGATTCTAATACAAAGAGAATGTTTTTATAATTTTTTTATTTTTAGTCTATAAACCATTGTCAGCTCGTCGTACAATTCGCATACTTGTTGAATTAGGAAAAATGAGCAGTTCCACAGAATATCGACCCACTCCTTCACCATCATTTTCAGATGCTAAAGGCGGCGGTAAAAAAAGCTGTTTTTTTACAATTCTAGTTACTTCGACATTTTTTTCAAAACGGAGAACTTTTGCTCGTATTAAACCTCTTTAGATGGTTACTCGGATGAGAATGTTAAGTTTTTTTATATTCAAATCTGGAAGCAAGACGAAGTTTTAATAAAGTGGTCTCGGTAGCGATAGATCATGAATAAGTTTAGTCCTGCCTTTCCTATTGTTGATAGGTGTCTTCGAGTTAGCGCAATTCACATGTGATTAAGATCTTGGGAACCGGATCACATGACAGAAGACGTTCATATGCGGTTAGATAACTGTCATATATTCATCTATATGATTTCAGAACTTCGAAAGTTCGCGAACCAACTCTCTCCTAACAGTGGCCCAAAGTGATGTTCTTTTCACCATGTTGTTGTAGGAAAAATGGGACTGTCACTTCCATCAGAAAATACGGTGCGCTCCAATGTTTTACAAATGCTTTTGCCAAAACCACATCTCGAACTAGTACGAGCAATCCCAGAAGAAGTTTACATTAATAATGATAATAAAGAAGACGTAACACTTATTTATTATGATGAAAATATTAGTTCAGATGATGATACAACAAAAATGAGCGATATTTTGAAACGTATCAATAATTATGTACTAGTTTGTTCTGACAGAAAAACATGTCTAAAGTATATCGAGGAAACACTTAACGAAAAAATATTTTTGATATTATCTGGTGAAAGCGCAACGAATGATGATCTATTAGATGAAATACATGATAAAAAACAAATTGATTCAATTTATATATTTTGTATAAAACGTCAATCATACGAAGCATTGTTAACCAATAGCAAATATTCTAAAATTATTGACATCTACACAGACTATAATCGACTTTTAAAAAATATTAAAGAAAACATGCAATTTGTAGTTAAACAATCGACTGCGTTTACTTTAGTCCATCAAGATGAAAAAGCCATGCGAAACTTGAATAAAGAAGGTTATGAATTTGGATTTTTCTTTTTAATGAAACTTATTTTGCTAAAAATGAAATCCACTCCCGCAGCAAGAGCCGATATGATTGACGTATGCCGCAATTATTACCGTGGTAATAAACAAGAGTTAGAAACCATCAAACAATTTGAATCAACATATTCCTCCGATGATGCTATTAAATGGTATACAAAACAGACATTCGTTTATCGTTTGGTTAACAAAGCACTAAGAACAGAAGATTTTGAATCTTTATATACATTTCGTTTTTTTATATCTGATCTTTGTTCGAATTTGGCTACGAAATTTGAAGGTCTGAAACTACGTCAAAAAAAACCTCCTGTTCTGACATCTTACCGTGGTCTAAAATTGTCACTGCAAGAAATTTATAATCTCAAAATAAATATCGGTCAAAAAGTGTCAACAAACGGATTTTTATCAACTACTCGATCACGTGATGTTGCATATTCCTTTGCTCAGAAAAGCACAAAACGCGTTGACGTTCAAGCAGTTATGTTTGAAATTGAGGCAGATACAAAACTTTTAACAACACCAATAGCGGACATTGCCGAATACAGTGATTATCCGGAGGAAGAAGAACTATTGTTTGATTTGTGTGCTCAATTTTCAATAAATAGTGTCGATTACATTGAGAATGAACAATATTGGTCAGTTAAATTAACAGCATTAGAAGAATTATTAACATCTGATATACGTAAATCATTGGAAAAACAGATGCTGAATATTAATTTAGATATTGAATTAGGCAAAATATTGAATCAAAAAGGTGAATATGATAAATGTGAAAAATATTTTGAAAACTTACTTCGTTTAAATCAATACAGACCAGAAGAATTAGGACAAATTTATTCATACCTTGGCGATGCTTCACTTAGACAAACGAAATATGAAATTGCGTTAAAATATTTCAGTTATGCATATAATCAACATATAAATAAGACGAAACCACCTAATATATTATTGGCGGCATATATAACAGATTGCATTGGTACCGTTTATTTTCTACAGCGAGATTTTGAAAAAGCATTAGAACATTATACAAAAGCATATAAAGTGAGAAAACAAATCATACCTGAAAATAATTGTGCTATGGCTGAGTCACTGAACAATTTCGGTGTCATTTATGAAGAAAAAAATGATAATAAACATGCACTTGATCACTATCTTAAATCTTTAAAACTTTATGAAAATTGCCATGCATGTGTATCTCATGATGATGACATGGCACGTGGTTATACAAATATTGGATGTATTTATTTCAAAGAAGAAAAATATGATAAATCAATAGAATATCATTGGAATGCCGTTCGAATTCGCGAACAACAGTTCCTCTTACCTCAGTTTCAGGATATATTTCGATCGTTGAAATGCCTGTGGGAAATATATAATAAAAAGAATGATGACGATGGTAAAACGTTGTGTAATGAAAAACTATATAATGCATGCGAAAAAGTGATTAATGCTAAAACAATTCTTCATGAAAACACAAAGCTAGCTGTACGAAAAGCACTTGCAGAAGAAGATTATTCGAAAGAAAACTACAATAATACATTGGATCATTTATATAAAATTTTGAAAATATACGAAAAAATTGAACCAGATAATCACGAAAAAATAGCTGAACTCTGTGAAAGTATTGGCCTTGCTCACTGTCAAAACTGTGAGTATGATTGGTCAATTGAATATTTCAAAAAATCTCTGGGTTTACATGAGAAACATTTACCAGAACATTATAAAGATGTAGCCGATTGCCAATATAATATTGGTTTTGCCCACATGGGCAAAGGTGAATTTAATCTTGCACTTGATTTTGTTAAGAAATCATTGAAAACTCGAGAGCAAAATCTACCATCATTAATAAATATTGATTTGGCGAATTGTTATTTCAACATTGGTGTTATTAAACATCAATACAGAAAATATGATGATGCAATCGGATATGGTTTAAAAGGACTGACCATTTATGAAAAAGTTTTATCCCAAAATAATTTAGAAATTGCCGAAAGATACCGCACATTGCATTCTTGGTATATTCAAAAAGGTGATTTTGAACAGGCGTATCAGTGTTTGTTGAAAGTGTTAAACATTTATGAAATGAATCTACCGGATCAAAGGGAAAACTATGCACAATGTCTTTGGGATATCGGCTCATTTCTATTTGATTATATAGGAGAGTTTGATAAAGCCCTTGATTATACAACAAAATCATTGAATATTAGACAAGCTCTTTTATCAACTGATGGTGATAATATTGACATTGCTAAATGTTATATTGTAATGGGCGTTATTCATTATAACAAGTTGCATTATCAGTTGTCATTAGAATATTTGATGAAAGCGTTAACTATTTATCAGAAACATGTAACTGATAGTAATAAAGAGGTAACTGCAATAATTTATTATTGCCTGAGTGAATGTTATTGTAAATTGGAAAACTATGTTTTGGCATTAGAAAATGGTATAAAAGCATTGCAAATACAAGAAAATGTCTTATCCGCCGTTCATGAAAATATAGCCCAATCGCATAGTAATATTGCTACCATTTATGCGAAGAAAAAAGATTATAATAAGGCGATTGCATATTGTACGAAGGCGGTAACAATACTTAATCAATTAATTCCATCTGAAAGTCATGAAATTGCATATACTCTGGAAAATATTGGAAATGCCTATTCAGATATGAATCAAGATAATCTTGCTCTTGAATTTTATTCCAAATCTGTGGAAATGTATAGAAAGACTCAAACAATTAAACATCCTTGTGTGTTACGTGTCGAAAATATGATTCATAGTATAAAGAAAAAACAACGTCGTCGCTAGAAAAAGTTTATGTTTTTGTTGTTATACTATAGTCAGACTATTTCTAACAAGTAAAAAGATAATCTCACCATCTACTAAAAAATCCAATTAATAAACAATATTTAAATTAATACGTCTCATAAATGAACAGAACGTTCAGGAAAACATCATGTTAAACTACTCTTCAATGTAATGCTTCGGCGCATTAGGAGAAGTGTTGTTAAGCATATTCGCTACTGAATAAAATAGGTTAAACCAAGTGTGCATTTCTGACTAAGCATGTAGACATTGAAACCTTTTGTAAATCAACACTTTTTCTAGCAGTCATTATCGTTTTCCTATTCTAATAAGACGTTATAAACAAAAAATGAATGTTTTTAAAAAAAATTAGATTTTTCGAAACATTCCACTACCCACTATTTTCAGTTTTATCGAAATTTATGTTTAACAAACTTCGGCTTGCGAAAAAACCGTAAATACGCTCGACTTTCAGCCGATACGTATGTACACGTTTTTGCAATTTTTTACAATTTTTGGAAACTTTCTCGTCGTTCCTTCAATTACTATGTTACCCGTTTTAACGATTTGTTACCCGAAATCCATCTCTTCTTTCGTTATCCCAATTCGTTTGTCTTTTAGACGTACACATCTGTGTAAAAAATGAACGGTGGAAATCTCATGTTTTACTCCACGTGTCTACGTCCGTGTAAAAACTTACAGAGGTTGCTGCTCCTGTGCTTAAGTTTTTAAATAGTTGTACAGTTAAAGCAGATACCGGCTTTTTGTTTGGTAATAAACAACAACATTTCACTATCCACTAGAAAAAATTCTTTCAAACCTCTGCATTGGTACGCCGGAGTTTGCAAAAATCTTGTGGTACTCGAATATATCCCACAGGTTTTTGCAGCTAGCAATTCTGTCGAAAACTTTTCTGTATGTTGTCTAGCACGTCATTTAACACGCTACTTTTTCAGAAATCTTTTTCAGTAGAATCCTGACGGATTTTTATTCATATATACTGTGCAAGAGTTTGTCATGCGTTCATCTGTTCTATCTCGCAGGGTTTTATTCATCGTGTTAATCTTGCGGAATTTCTTCCTCGCTATTATCGCTTGTTTTATCCACGATATACCACTAAGTTGACCTTGAAAGAAAAAAAAATTATTTTTATGCATTTTTTTAGTCGGTAAGATCACATTTCATATAACTTTTCTTTTCTTATTAGCTCTATTTTCAAACTCTTTACGTCTTTATAATAAAAAAATTATTTAAAAATAGTTTTAAGTTACTCAATTCAATACGAGTACAAAGAGAGTATAATCACTCTTAAAGAAACTCAACATAAAAGTTCTAAATAGTATTCAATGTATATTAAGATAAATATCTTTGTGTCGAAGTGTACCATTACGATAGAGAATTTGTTGTCCATCAGATTCAATTTCTACACCTTTTACTACATCTTGTAAAATTTTTTCAATATCTTTATCTGATTGTGTTATATTTTGTAATAAATGTTTTGTAAATAAACTATCTCTATCACGATAACTATCGTTTTCATCTGGTGCATAGGCAATAGCAATTAAACAGTCCATGGGTGGTGCACATATTTGTTTTAAACCCTGACAATCTAAAAGACATATAAATACATAACATGTTTTCTGTTCAATACTCTTTAGTATAAATTCTGTACTAATTGCATGATATTTAATATTTGATTCAAAAGTATTTAAACTATCCAATGGAATTAAATAATTTACATTTTTATAATGAAATCCATGACCAGAAAAATAAAATAAAACAACATCAGAAAATTCAATAATGGATAAAAATTTTTGAATTATTTTTTCCATTTCACCATATTTTAAATTACATCCTAACATTGTTTTAAATCCAATACTTTGTAATGCTTGATTCATACTATTAGCATCATTAATACTATTTTTTAAATATGGTTTATTTTCATAATCACTAATACCAATAATTAACGCTATTTTACGTTGTTGTGGTTGAGAATTATATTTTGTAGCACACATTCTTTTCTAGTCTTTTTTAATGAATTATTAATTTATGTCAATGTACTACCATCTGTAAAATAAACATAATAGAGTATGCATATTATTGAAATTACAAGACAGAAACATGAGATTTTCACCATTTTTGTAGCCCTGACTCTGTTTTTTCATATAAACAACAATCTAAACTTCTCCGTGTACTTTTCGCCGATATACGTAGTGAGCAACAGTTTACTTTTGCATAAAGGTTCATATTTCCATTGATATTCAAAATCACTAGCAGTCAAGTACAGTCAACAAAAGTGTGTAGCTGGAAAATATTTTACCTGACAAAACTATGAGGTGAAGTACTCTTTATAAGTGAAATATTTTATCAGAATAATTTTAGAAGTTCTTCTCCTGGGTTCGATCTTCTGATCTTCCTATGTTGCACTTCTCCAGCTACCCATTTTGCTGGTTGCATGCAAA
>CAJNOQ010009741.1:0-10012 GCA_905250885.1 Didymodactylos carnosus
GCTCAAAATGATCGGGTATGGGCGATCAATCGTCAAGAAGCTGATAAAAAGGGTGGCGTGAAACAAATACATCAATTTCCCACAAAGATAATGGTTTGGCTTGGAGCATGTGGAAAAGGGCTAACCACGCTCGTCGTTCTTGACAAAGGTACAGTAGATTACGGTATATGAGAGAAGTGCTCCCGGTGGCCTTGAAATGTGGAAATAAAATGATGGGCAACAACTGGACATTCCAATAAGATGGAGCCAGTGCTCACAAGGATCACAACACTCAGCAATGGTGTGCTGACAATATGACTGCATTTGTGCCCCATTATCGATGGCCACCTAATTCGCCCGATTTAAACCCGATGGACTACAGTATCTGGGACGAACTAGTTCAGACAATGAATTGGGATCACGTACGAACAAAAAACACACTGATGGAAGAAATAAAACGAGCTGTTAAAAAAATCCCGGCCCAAAATGTTTTACATTCTGTTGAAAATTTTACTGTACGTCTGCGCCTTATTTTAAAAAACAAAGGAAATTATATTTGTTGAATAAAATACACAGTTTTGTAGGGAAATAAACGGCGATTCTTTTGGTAGAAAAATGAGTTCTGTAGGTCGAAAGGGAGAGGAGAAAAATTGAAAATAAAAAAGTGGACATTCTTTATGTTACACCCGTTACAGGAGGTGGAAGAAAAGATTCAGTTCACAGATATGATAAATGATTACAGTGCAAGAGAGACAATCGGACGCGTAAGCTTCATACGGATTCGTAGAGCACTAGCCAATTCTTGAATGATCTCCTTATTACAGGTTGCCGCTGGCGCTATTGCCGAGAGATGGTTATCGGAGACCTATGGGATAGAAATTGTTGCCTATGTCAGTGGAATCGGGCACATTGAAATGCCAACAGAAACCGAAGTATTACTCAAGCAATCGTCACTACAAAAGCCACAAATAGATTAAAGTCTCGTGCGTTGTCCAGCTGCTCAGACAGCAGAATCGATGATACATGAAATAGAAGCAGCATTAAATGATCAAGATTCAGTCGGTGGCACATAACATGCATTTGTCGGAACATTCCCCCTGGTATTGGCGGGCCCGTCTTCGATAAACTGGAAGCCATGTTGACACATGCCATGCTCTCAATACCGGCCACCAAAGGTAATTCAACTTGAAGGATCTCCTTCATGATATGCTCTAGTTAAGCATCTTCGATCGTATGTTAAACGATCAGCTCTCGACTTTTTTGTTCTATTTTAGGCTTCGAAATTGGAAGCGATTTCGAAGGAGCAAAGATGAGAGGATCTGAACATAATAATATGTTCATTAGTGATACAACTTCCCGTAATAAGAAACTGACAACTAAAACGAATAATAGTGGTGGTATTCAAGGCGGTATTAGTAATGGTGAGCCAATAGTCTTCCGAGTCGCTTTTAAACCACCGGGTACGATCGATAAAACACAAGAGACTTGCACGTTTGACGGCGAACAATGCTTCCTGAATGCAAGAGGACGGCATGATCCGTGCGTTGTCCCAAGAGCAGTGCCCATTGTTAAAGCGATGGCAGCGTTAGTTTTAGCAGATCAGATCCTTATTCAACAATCGAGAACCAACACCTGCAGCACTGTTCATGAGTTAGCCGTCACTTAATGTTGTTTTAGGAAAAAAACTGATCCAGAAATCTAGAACTCGGAAAGTTCTTCCAGTAGCACACACTGTTAATATATCTACTTTTGTATTGTGAAAGTAGTCAATAAATCCTTGAGGAGTTTTTGCCGAAAATTTTAGGATTTTAGAAGTCGGTGCATTCTTCTTTCTTATTTTTACGTGCCGATCTCAAAAACTCTCGTCAATGAACGAGAAAAGAGAGTTGCGAGGCGACTATTGATTTGCCTGAGATGTTCACTCGAATATCGGCTAGTCTGTCAACAAACTTCTGCGCATCTTGATCTCTTTTGAGATGTCGAAAAGAGTCGTGGGAATGGAAATTTTGTAATCTGAGCACATCACTTCCCTATGTTGAGATCGGCTCATGTCTCCGCTGTTCATGCTTTGAAGACTGTTTGGATCATTTGGAGTTCGGTCGCTCGTCATTGAAGAGACTCATATCGCATCTGACGGAGCTGAGAGGGAAGCTGATAGGCCGGGTTTATCGTTTGAACCAGCGAAAATCAGTTAGATTGACCTTCAACACTGATCATCTTTTCTTTTTCTGAGAGGATGGAAGAATTGGCTTTGTTTCTACAACTTCAATTCTCTTCATTCCTATCTTTCTCATATCGTGCAGAAGATTCGACGAACAATGAAAATCGAACAGCTCATGGTACTATCTGATCTGACATTTTCCGTTACGGCCTTCCACCACATTCCCTTGCAATCTCTAAAACGCACTTTTCGTCACAGTGTATGAAATCGTCACATATATCACACAGGGCATTCGTGTGTATCATGTGGGACCTTGTACATCGCACAGCGCCCTCGTGTACACTATACAGTGCCTTCGTGCACATTGTATATATCGTTCCTCCACATTATACACTGCGTTCGTGCGCAAGTTTCTCCGACCAACATTCACGATCAACAGGCAAACATATATGTATATATAGATGCGTTTTTTTCAATGTAATATCATTTCAACCAGAAGAGGTAAGTATGTATTAGTGCAAACTAGCTTACTTTACTATCTTACCATCCATTTTCTCCGCTTCACCAGTGCTCTATTTGATTTCACCATTTTATTGTTGTTTAATACTGATAACGCTGAAGAAACTGAAATGAAATGTAGAGATTTCAGTTATATCTCACTTTAACATGATCAGTGCGTATGTGTATGTAAAAAGGTTGTCTTACGTCCGTGAATTATTAAGATGGCAAGAAATGTTTTAGGTGGCGCGCGTAATTCAAAGTTACCACGCATTTTTATTTTTAATTCAAATAGATATAGTCTGATAGAGCAAAGTATGCTGATCACAAATATCATCGTCCGAGTTTAAAAAAATACCATCTTCAGGGAGAAAGACCCGAAATACTGAGCACGGGTCAAAAACACGAAAAAGCGCATCTTTTCAGAAAATGTGCTGTCGCCATTTCAGATTGCATTTTAACTTTTTTTAACTGATATTTTCAGATTCTACATCGAAAAGTGAATCTAGAAAACTATGTTTTAAAGTTTTTCAGCAGAAACTAAAAAACATATCAAGAGATTCAACCGGCGGAACTCGAAGTTCGACCCGAAATTTAGAATAAAGTTATATATGTACATTTTTGAATTTGTTCTTCAGCATAGGGAAAAAAAATAAACATTGAAAAACGGTGCGTTTTGCCCAAAATCGGCTATGTGATTTTTTCCTAAAACATTGAATTTCCGTTCAATCGCGTCAAAGTCATGGTGTATACCTTAAAAACGATGACGAATCTGATGCAAGTCATTTCAAGGCTTTTGAGCTGGTCTTTGGAGGGTCTCTGGTGAGGGTGACACCAGCAAAACATCGCCGAATTCCACACACTACACTCGAATTTTCAGTTTTCAGTCATTTATTGATCTATCGCGTGTGTCTTTATATCACAGTCTTGATTAAAAATAAAATTTTACAAAAGCGTATCACGAAATAAAAAAGATCTGCTCTTTTGCCCATCTACACAAGAAAAAGAAAACTGTTCTAAAAATACAAATTTAAGTTTAAATTTGTATTTGTAATTTTTCTATGCCAAACGATATTTTCCTTGGCAGAGAAGCAAAGAACATGCACAGCACTTCCTTATAATCTTGACCCTGATCATAGGCATGTAGCGTACGCCAAAATCGTCGTTGTTTACGATCAGTTTTTTTCTCTTCAAAATTGCGACGTGCTTCACTAATCAAATTTATCATTTTTGGAAAGGACTGTTCACTGTATTTGCGCACGTCTACAACAGACACACACAAATGCCAGTTACTTCACAACAGACTAGCTCAACCGAAAATGGCTCGCAGTAGACAGAAACTTACAGGCTTCTGTGATCACCACATGCCTTCGACTGATGACATCTCACAATGATATTTGGAGAGGAACAGTACATGAACTCCGTAACGGTTGCCTAACTTCTCTAGCGGAGATCTAAAAATAGGCCAAAAAAAAAAATCAGCTGCTTTAATGCTGCAAGAAAAGTGGACCTTAACTCACTATTTTAAAAGCTAGATGTGAGCATAATGTCTCACGTAACAGATCCACTGTCATTTTCATAGATACTTTCAAACCTAGTTGTTTGCCGATGACCACCACACCTTTACTTTTCCCTTTATGTTTGCCACTTTTAAAGAAACAGTTCAAAGTTTGAAGCTCATTATCTTCGTCGAGCCAGTTGATGGACTGAACAGGACAATTTGTACCAATGTTTTTTGAAAAATCCGAGACTGAATAACCTTTTTTGGAATGTGTCGTTGCATTGTCTACAAGAATCTCAATCTGATGTCCTTGAAATTCTATCTTAAATTCGAGAAGTTTCGATAGTCTCTCAAACTGTGATAAAATAGTGTCATTATCGAAATATCCCTGAGTTCCTACAGCAATGGAGGCTGTTGCAGAGTTCTTTTCATAATTAACGTCACCGTTCTGTTCCAGCTCAGGGTACTTCTTGACAGCTTCGGTGTATTCTTTATCAGAAAGTCGAAAAAAGGGTGAAGAAGTATGAGCCACTAAGAAATCTGAAATCGTCAAGAATCGGCCCCTGCCTTTGCTGTGAAATGGTGCTGTATCTGGGCATGCACCGGTTTCGGTTAATTGAAACCGATTATAACCGAAACCGAACATAATAGAAACTGATCTAGACGGTCTTGCTTGACAAGGCTGGCTTTGTAAAAACTAAATTTTATTTTCTTGGTATTTTTGTCAGCCAAGTGAAGAAGGAAAATTAAATATTTCAACAAGGAATTCAGTCGGTTTAGATATATGCGTAATAAAGCGTAGAAAAGGAAGGAAAAGAAAAGAGTAGAAAAGAACAAAAGATGAACAAAATGAAGTATATTTTGATCAGCTGGTAACAGAAACGTCTAACAATATAGTGATGTCAGAAATAAAGTACTACGTTTTCGTTTAACAAAACCAAAAATATATCACACAACAAACAGATAGTACAAGGTTAGAAAAGAATGATAGTCTGCTGCTGTTATAATGATATTGCGCTAATCCAACGTGAGTTATATGACCTCTTCCAAAAGCAACGTTGAGACTACGTCTTCTTCACCCACTTCTATGCATTATGATCGGTTTCGGTTATGTTCGGTTTCGGTTATGATCGGTTTCGGTTATTCGGTTAAAAACCAAAACCGGTGCATGCCTAGCTCTATCGCCAACTATCCATCGTTTGTATTTGGAAAAGCCACGTACGATCGTTGGTTGGAAAGGTCTCATCTATGACCCGCATCTAGATGGTACGAGCGATATCGATCATGACTTGCAAATGTCGCGTCAACCGCCACTCAACGTCAACCGCTTAGGATTGCCTTGCACGTCTGAATTTTTACAGCCAATGATCGTACAATGTATAGCTGACCTGGTTAGCTGGGGTGCAATCGGTGCTCGCACGACCTAATTGCAGATACACCGAGAGTTAGTCAGCGGCTTAAATATACCTACTGGTTTCAAGAATGGAGCACTGGTTGTGTAAAATCAGCAGTGAATGCGTGTGTAACAAGTCAAAAGTCGCATGCTTCGTTTTCGATTAATCATTCTGGCAACATCATTTGTCGCTATACACCGGGTAATGATGAAGTTCACGTGGTGCTGCGAGGCGGTAGTTTAACCGGTCCCAATGACTCGGCAGAGCATATCCGCCTCATTCAAAAGCTGTTGAGTTAAAGCCTTGTGACAAGTAAGATTATGATTGATTGTTCTCATGGGAATTGTATGCAAGATGGCGAACGTCAGAAAGACCGACGTGATCACCGACGTTTGTCAGCAAGTCGCTCAGGGTGATCACTCCATTATCAGTATGATGATTGAATCAAATCGGGTGGTGAACGTCAAAGTTTTGTCGAAGGAAAGAAGCACTTATTACATCGTGGCAAATCGATCACCGACTCATGCTTAAGCTGGGAGATAAGTGTCTTACAATTTCAACATCTGTCGGACGCTGTTCTTGAACGACGAGTACGCAAGGGCGAGTTTTAATTTTAGTTCACAATTATAGAAACGGTACATCACCGCTACGCAATTTCCACCTAGGCAGTCTTACCAATGCAATGACGATAATAATAGACGCTGTTTTTTTATTGCAAACTAACCTTCGACGAATAAAGTAAATTTAAAGCAGGCGGCTGAAAAGTGTCTTGTGACGGTGCCCTTTCATAAGCGACTCGTAGCTTTGAGTTTCTGAATTTCGAAAAGCGCTGTTTCCTAAGGATAGATTACTTCACTTTAAAGTATCTTCCCTGCAATTTATCAACATCTTTCCTCGTCTTTCTGACAAGTGTTAGGTCTCAGCAACGAATAGAGTGTAGTGGAGTACTAGTGATGCTTCGCGTTTTTTTGTGAAGCCTCTAAATGCACTTCACTCACGATTCTCTCTTAAAAACAAGTTTTACCATTTCTTGGCTTACTTGTTGCGCTTGTTACCATTTCAGGAGCGATTAACGTTGGTGATGAGAACTTGAAATCAAACTCCTTTTCTAAATGCAGCCAAAATTCCGGGTATGTTTTACTCACACAACGTTTGTCCGCAATACAGATCTTGCTGCCACGACTAGCGACGATAGAAAACGACATCGCAATGCGATGATCATCATAGCAGTGGATCACTGCGGATTGTGTGATATTCGTATCATTTTTGCCTTCTGTAACTAATCAGGTTTCTGTTTCTGAAGCTATAATACCGCATTTTTGCAATTCCGTCACCATCGCTTTAATTCCGTTGCATTCTTTCAAACGTTGATTGACTATGTTTCTTTTTTGTGTTCGACCATGAGCAAAGACAGCAACACATGCTAACGTCATGAACGTATCGGTCATCGCATTCATGTCAGTCTCATGAGGAATTGCTTGTAACTGTTTCGGACCAATTAATGTAGTTGTTGTTTCAGTTTGTGTAACATGACATCCCATAAGCTCCAATTTTGCAGAATTCAACTATGTATTTGCTGACATCGATGATGAAATCAGCACAGAACATCAGGATTGCTCAATCAAAGGATATATCGAACAAAATGGATGGCAACTATTTCTTTCCTTGGAATGAAAAGCGTTCAGACAAGTTGTCGGGAAAATATCATCATTTTCCAATCACGTCGTAATTTCATGCGGTGGCGGCTGTATCGAGTCTGTAGAGGTGCGTGAAGAACTATGCCGACAACCGTTTGTTGTTTATATTAATCGGGATATAAACGATATTAAAGATAAATACCGGACAAACGATCCTGATATTCGGCCATATATGGACTTGGATAAAAAGTTTCAAGAACGTCAAGCATTGTATCGTCAATGTTCAAAGTATGAATTTTCTCTTTTAAAGAACGACCGCAATTGGAAAACAAATGAAGTAAACCTACTATCGTTCATTAAACGAATCACCAGTAAAACATCGCAGTTACGTGTATCTGACGATAGTTTTTTCACCTGCTTAACGTACAAGAATCTGGTAGATGTTGCCCCGCATAAAGATTGACCTTATCTGTGTCATTCTTTATCACACACTCCTTCGTTCCATAGAGAATTGAACGGTGTATGAAGTGGTGGATTTCTAAACATTTTGAAATGGTTTCAGAAATTGTTTAGTCTCCAGCAGAACCAGCTTTTTAGGTATGAATGGCTTAAGAACCATTGCTTGCTTTCACATAAGTTTTCTTGATTGAAATACGTGGAGTCGGGTGTGCCTTATCATTATAGATTAAATAATTAATCACCCTCGTAAGAGACGTTCGACAACGTCAGTAAAATCTGTTGGTAAATGAGCAAATATGCATCTTCTCGCACTGTAAATAAACTACCTACCACTTTTGTTCGTAATAAACTGGAATATTTTCGTCATTCAGCTCAGTTAGTGAAACTCTCTCAAGAGTCACTGGGTGCCAGTTCTGAGACTCGTCAGAAATCCGATACAACGTCCGAACCGAAGAAAATCAAGATCTCACTTTACTACCGTTTTAAAGAGAACACACAGGGCTATCAGTTCATGAAAAACAGTCAATACATTCCTATGTGAATTTCGGCAAATTCAAGCTAGTTTTCCAAAGATCTTCTGGAAAACTCGATTCAGAAATTTTTCCAAAATTCGCTTTTGCTCACAGAAATATGTGGTCAGGTGTCTAGTTTTTAAAAATGAAAACCACATGTCTCTATCTCATTCCTGGCAATAGTTATTGAAAAAGCAACCATCTGCCTTGATTCCTGGCACCGATAATAGTTCATATTAAAGTTTATTCCTAGGAATATTATAAATTCTCCTACATTTCATTTATTCCTGTGACACATAGATAAGAATAATACTTGCATTACAGAACATTGAAAATTTTTAAAGTGAACTTCAGACATTGTGTTTGAATGTATGGTTGCTCATGCACTTTCATCATTTCTGGTAATACTGTTTACATAGTACTGTAGAGCTTGCACTGTAGTGATACAGTAGGAAAAAATGAAAATATGAAGTAGAAAACAGAGTTTAAGGTTTCCTTTCAAACTCGCAAATCTCTTAATGAAAATTCTGATTATAGCGTATCACTTTGACAAGATCTGCTCAAGATTTATCAAGACAGATTCTGATATAAAACTTGTTGAAAATCTGCAGCACTACTTTCGATTCAGAATCTTGGAAGATTTCGATAAATCTGCACAAGTTTGGGCGAAACTGGGAAAATCTTTAAAGGTTTACCAAGATCTGCATTCAAGCTTTTTCTCCTGGGTTAATGAACCAGATAGAACATTTATTTTTCTACCAGATATTTGATTTACTCTCAAGATCTCATGATTTATTGCAGCTCTTGAGATGAATGATGTTCTTTTTCTTACTCTGCATGCACACTGTCGAGTGTGAAAATGATGTGCCAGCTGATGATTTGTATTCATTACGATTCGATTCTTTTCAAATGTCATGGCATGGATCATGATTCTCAAAGATACACAATAAAATATTGATTAGAATCCACTTCACGTCGTGAGTGAAGTAAGTGGATACCTTTTATCATTCAGCACTAGCTATTTGCGATGTTCTTTTATTACTGAGAGTTTTTGTGACCAGACGCCTTTGTCCACAGAATATCTCAAATTCTGTAAGTTAAAATTAATAAATGAAATGCAGGAGAATTTAAAATACGCCCAGGAACAAAAAAAATTTTAGTCATAAAACCTTAGTCCTCAGCCGATCCTCTATACGTAATTTTAGTGCTCTTATGACAACGAGACGGAGACGATGAGATTAACGGCGTTGAACGTCAAAATACCAGTAATATTTATTATTTACGGACATAGACAACATTTTAGTCTATTTCCAATAACGGAATATAGACCAGCAGCTAAATAAGGTGTATCCCGTTCGGGATATACAGTACTAAAATTAGCAGTAAAAGTGACTGTCGCCAAAATCGACTATTCCATCAGAAAGAGCTGAATTTTTCAACTGAACAGATTAAAACGATAACATTTACAATGCAGATCAGACAAAATCGTTCCAACATTCTTCTTCATTCCAACTTACCTAATTTGTGACACTGAGGGTTTATTCTCTTTCGTTTATCGTATGTATTTGTTCTACGGAACGCGCATAATGAAAGAATAAATAATTTTTTGTTGCGCCTTCCGTTTTCATATTCATACGACAGTACTATTTGTGTTCGCAGCATAAGAAAATCAAGACAATTACAAAAAAGAATATGTTTAACATCAGTAACAAACAACCTAGAGAAGTATAATCATGGCTAACTGTATGCAAAACTGATTTTCTAGAAATCCGCTCTCTGAATGTTCCTTGGCAGCTACCACTATGATTCGAATTTGGCATAGTTGATAACCTACAATCCACTAGATTTGACTGAAAAGACGACGTGATAGT
>CAJNOQ010009742.1:0-10012 GCA_905250885.1 Didymodactylos carnosus
TCGTAGTATTACTCAGTCTACGTGTTCGTGGACGATGAAGTCGATTCCAGAGAGTTACCGGGAATCCCAGGAAAATTTCTTCGGCAGACGCGGGTTATCCTGACATATCAGTGTAGTAGTAAAGAAAGAAGAAGGTGCCAACGATTCAGTGCCAAAAGGTGGCTCATCATTCGACGACGAAGATAACGATATCGATTCGAGCGAACAAGAGGAAAAGCGCTCATTGGAAAAGCGATACTCGAGTATGGTTTCTGTCCATGTGATGGATTACTGTTCGCAGGACAGCGAACTTTTCAGACCCTCAAGCGGGAAAGTCAGCATGTGATCGTTATGCAGCTGTCATTAAAGGAAACATTCGGCGTTATTTAAACGGAAAGCATAACGTAACGAACGCGGCTGAATTTGTCGAAGCCTGTCACTCGTACAATGGAGTGAAAGGCGTACAAGCATTTGAATGTCACCTGTTGCGAAGCGAGAAAGAATCGACTGCGACTTTCCCGAAAATTACTTCCGTCAATAATTTCCGTTTCGAAAAGAACGGCATTCGTGTGCACCGAACCTGGAAAGTTGGCGGTGGAAAGTTAATTCCATGGAAAGATTTGAAATGGACCAATATACTCGATGAGCTGGTCTTTCGAACTATCAATACAACATCACACATCTGGGTTTACCGTGCAAAACGTGAAACCAAAAAGGAATCCGCAAAGGCGATATCCTCAGTTACTAAGTGTCTCCTGTCTGCAAATGTCTTGATTGACGGCCCGTAGCAGATGGCATTTCCACGCATCAATCGAGTTCGTGCACATTTTGAATTTTCCCAGTATTCGTTCGAGTATTTCTGGATCAAATTGCTTGCTCTCAGTTATGGCATCGTGTATTCTTTTCAATGTGCTAGCAGGGTTCTCACATTCGTTACACACATCATCGTGATGATGATCACACTTGTGCGCATAATCGGAGTCTCTCGCGACTGATAGTGCATAATTAGCACAATGATCCGGAATTGTAGAGGATTTATTAACATGAACCTTGTAGTCCGAACTTCAAAAACTTTGTACTTCACAAAGTTGACGCATGCATAAGAGTAAGAGATTGTGTGTGAGGGTTCTTTGTCTCTGGAAAGTTAATTCCATGGAAAGATTTGAAATGGACCAATATACTCGATGAGCTGATCTTTCGAACTATCAATACAACATCTCACATCTGGGTTTACCATGCAAAACGTGAAACCAGAAAGGAATCCGCAAAGGCGATATCCTCAGTTACTACCGCTGACATTACTGAAGTTGGGGAAGATGTGTCTCCTAACAAATTGTATGAATGTCCAGAAGACGAATGCACTGCAGCATTCGCCAGAAATGGAAACCTACTCAATCACATTGCGAATCGAAAGCATCAACGACGACCAGAACGGCATTCAATGCCAGATTATGCGATGCAGACGTATCATTCCAAATTGGAAGACATTGAGGAACGTCCTGTGACATCCATACTCACAGGATCACTCTGTTCCACTAAAATACGCTAACAGCCACTAACACCCCCAAATTAAAATCCGAGATAGCCGTTTGATAGACCTGTTCTTTGTGAATAAACAAACACCGAAAAAATTTATCTCAGAGAGGATTCTTTAGGGCTTTTCCAGTATGAACACCCACTAACACCCAAAAAAGTGACGCAAACATCCAAAATAATATGCCAGAATAATCACCATCCTTTTTTGAGCATATTAGATCACTTTTGAAGATTAAGATTTATTTAAGTTACTAAAGAGCAGGATATCACAAAAAAAGAAACAAAATCTTGTGGCATCCGTGGATAACCTGTGGTTACCTAAAACTAAAAATTTAAAAATATAAATAAGGAAATCTGATGAGAGCAGAGGTGGTCGGACCACTGAACTTTGGAGTGTGATGCTCCTGTATAATCAAAAATAATTTTTTTTCTCAATTCAAAATCACGTAGTTAGTGAATATTGTTCCTTTTCGTTAAGGTTTTTCGCGATGAAATACACGAAATGAAGTTTATTTCGACGAAATATTATATCATAACATTTGTTGACAAAGAACAAAGAAGGTTACAATACATATTTGACTATAACTCATTTTTCAATTATTATGAAATATGTTTTCGAAGAAGAACAAGGAGAATTATCAAAAAGCAAATAAAACCTATGCATATATGTATGCAAACAGCACTTAAAGTATACTTCGATAATATCATTTGTATTCACTATGCATTGCTGCATTTCTAAAGATAAAATATTGAGAATAAAACAAATATGTGCCTTAATCATTTTCTTTGTGTCAAAAAACTCTGTGATATTATTTCATCGAAATCAAGTCGTTTCGTGTGCTGCATCAAATATGCCTGAAAAAATAAAAAATTGATGTTTTGCTGTCAACATATACACCAGAATGTAGAAACAGACTGAATAAATTCGAAAGATAAAGACGAGGTGTCAACAGATTACATATTCAAAAATCAGCCTTGTCATCAACGACGACCAGAACGGCATTCAATGCCAGATTATGCGATGCAGACGTATCATTCCAAATTGGAAGACATTGAGGAACGTCCTGTGACATCCATACTCACAGGATCACTCTGTTCCATTGCAACGACTACCACGTGGATGGGCTTTACCCAAGGAAAGAACTCAAACTCGTTTGAATTCCGTACAAATTCGTTATCTAACCGACAAATTCGATCAGGGTTCAAAAGAGAAAATCCGCTGGAAACCAGAAGAGGTGGCTGCTGAAATGCAGCAGAGAAAACGGCCAGATGGAAAGTTTCTATTTTCATCGACTGAATTCTTGAAAACCGGCCAGGTCAGATCATTTTTCTCGCGTCTCAAGAACACTCGAAGAAAACTAGGAGCTGTACAAGAAATTGACGAAGAAGACAATGAAGAATTCAAGGACGACCAGACAATGACTGCAGTGGCACAGAGATTCAGAATACGAGACGCTATGGGAACAAAGCAACCTCCGCCACAGCCGTCACCGTCTCTTCCATCGAGAAATCGACCGCTGTCGCCTGGTAAAAGACAAATATCTACCCCTGATATTCCTCTAAAACGCTGGCTCTCGTCAAGGAAAAGAAGAAAAAAATGAAACAATTTTCAGCTAGATACGTAAAAAATCGGTCCTACCTGGCTTGCTTTGTAATCAGGACTATCGATTTCCTATGAAAAGTGTGTTTTCGTTTATTAGAAATAAAGTTTTTGGAAAAAACTGTCGTAGCGGTAGCGATGGTAGAACTGATTGTAGCGAATTTTTCGGCATGAGGCCCAGATCTTTGGACAAAGTTTCACGTCTCATTTTGTAGAGAATTGAAAGCTCTACAAGATGTCACAAAGTCTAGACTGCAATAACTTAACGATCGAGAGATAATTACGTTTTATGCGAAGAATTTCACTTTTCAAAATCATGAGTTTTCGCTTCATGTGAATTATAAAAATTCAGTTTCATGTCTAAAAAATGAAAAAGTAGCTTGGTCAATGCACTTTTATATGCTCTTTCGAATGAGACATTGCTTGGACAGAATGAACAAAATTTGATGGAGTTATTTGCAAAATACTGGAGATAGTGCTCTTTCGAGAAATCTTCGAACGACTTCACGGGGCTTTTCTGTAACTCAGTCAAAATAAGGTCTGAAAATTTAAAAATTGTTTCATTCCCACAGTTTCATGTGTAGAATCGAAGCCCCCAATAAAAGACATAGGTTGTAAATTTTCAAGTGACCGCTTTTTCGCTGGCCTGGCAAATCCCCTCTTAATATCTCAAAAAACTAATGAATATCATATCATTCCTCTTTTTTTCATGTACAAATGGCAGTATGTATCATACTTACTAGTCGAACCAGTTAGTTCTGTGTTAATATTGATATATGTACGATTCTAAATCTTCATCAATTTCTTTAATAACCTTTTTCTTGTTTCATTAGATTACATTCTCTGTTGCGAGACTTTTTTTTAATAACTTGAATTCTGAACTCTTTGTAAATTTTTTAAAAATGGGGCAAAACTTCGAAGAAACTAATAAAAAGATTTCTCCTCCAAAATGGCAAGTCCGATCCGGGAAAAAATTTCAGAATATGCACATTTCAAAGTGTCACATACAAATGGGTGAAATAACCCAATGGGAGTGGGGAGGGGGATCCCTTTAACAACCAGTGTGCTCGTATGTAACTGGATAAGTTTTCAATTATCGTCATCAATTGTATGATTATTGTCATCATAAGTATAGATTTCTTCTTCGTTAGCAAAACTCACTCTTCGACTAAGGTTATCATATCGTGTAGTCAACTCAAAATAAATGTACTTTGTTGTTAGATCGGGTAAATCATCCATCGATGTAAATTCAGCATAATCCATAAAATCATGTCTTTCTGTATCGTGATCGTGTTTAATATGGATAATAACATCATCTGTACTCATTTCGAATGCGTTTACTATTTGTTGACGTATGTCGTGAACATTTTTGAACGATGTTAAATGAACTATTTTACGATGATTATTAAAAAAGGCGAAAGCTTTACGAACTGGTCCAAAACCTCTAGAAATATAACAAATCTAAAGTTGTTATTCCATACTAAATGACGTTAGCGTTAAAATTCTCGATAGTACCATCTCATCCGCTTTTTCAAATCTACATGCCACCTAACACAATCCTAAAGGCTATTAGGTGCTTTTTATTATTTTTAGAAGTACAGTTCACTAAGATGTAGTCATTTTTAGTTTTCCAAAACAGGAGCCGCCCACCTCTCAAAAACGGCTGATGCGAAAATTTTTATGCAAAATGTTTTTTTCTAGAAAGTTATTGTTTTAGACATGATTCGATGCAGTATGATGTGTTGATTCTGAATATCGTATCTCCAAATGCTTGTGTACTGAGAAAAACGGAATCTACTTAAAAAATTCATAGGTTTTTTAAAATCTCGTAGCGGAGTCCAGACAAAAATGTGCATCTTTGTGTTGACACCATGGTGTTAACACAAAATTTATGTAAATGTCCTGCATCAGTGGTGCACCACTGATGTAGGACATTAACATAAACTTTCTAACCAAATTTGAAGCAGTTTGAACTGGTGCGGAACCAAAATATTACAAAACCAACTAACTGATCCCCGTAAATTATAACTATGAGAAAGCTACATCGACTGGTATACGAACGATTGAAAAATGGTTGCGGTACACCTTTAAAAACCATTTAGAATATCACTAAGTCCAGAATCAAAATTCAAATATTTTTAAAAAATTATGTTTTCTCAATTCGTTTTGCTTTTTTCTCAAAATCAAGAACATATAACAGCAATAACGTCTTGAATGGGATAGGTCTTAATCATTCAAAAACATAGATTTTTTTGTGATAAGACAATGAGGTGAAGATACTGTAAAACTTCCAATCAAGAAGCGGTTACTTATTATACTGTTTAACTACAACTTATCATGCTCGAGTGGGTTTAGCCGAAAAATATTTCCATCAGAATCCAAAAAGTACATCTTCGTACTAACGTGCTCGATTATTATCAAGAAATGGCATTTGGTGTGCCACTGTTACAATAATAATAATATGTAATGATGAATACCGGTTAATATGATCATGAGCTTCAGAATTCGGTAGCTGTTGCTCTTTAACGATTGGTTGAATGTTAGAAGATCTGCCACCCGTTGCCGGAGCTGTTCCTCGTTCATGTACCTTAGAAAACAAATATTAATGAGCAACCATATGAATACATGACATTCCTGTAACAGACTGCACGGGCACGATTTTGGTACCCGTATTCATCCGGCCTTTTCCGAGCAAAATGCAAGAATCGAGTGAAAATCCATTTTTGAGTATATTCATCAAAAATTAAAAACTCATAACTCAATCAAAATTCATCCAAGCTACTTTAAAATATCAAGATATACTATACTTTATTTGCAGTGTACTGTAACAATCTTGGACTCTTGAATCGATCGTTCAAAGAATTTCGACAAGCAATTTTGCTTGTGAAAAAATAGCTTTAGGTGTCTCTTTTGACTTCTGAAAATCGCACGTCTGTATCTGTCACCATTTTTAAGCTATTCAGAAAGTCACAATGTGTTTTGGGATGGACAGTACATATGATTTTCCCTTTTGACATGGCTACTTTCTAGATGGAACCCTGAAGGATATATATCCATAGGTGATTGATCTATTACTCACTGACGAATGAGTTGTTTTGTGGTAACCGGAAATCATTCAAGGTTTTTATTCAAAATGTATGTTAATTCTACTATCGTTTACTCCAATCAGCACTTTAGATGACGCAATCCATTGCTTTCAAAATCTACCAGATTCGAAGCAAAGCATAAGCAGCATAGTCGTTTTGTCAAGACTTCGGGCTTGTCAAGACTTCCAATTGGATATTAAAAGCGGTTTGATTGTAGAGGGAGGGAGGAGGAGAACGTAGATAAATGATCAAATGAGGCTGTGTGTTTTAAAAAAGCACATTTCTAAATGCTCAGTTTTGAATGATTAGAGATCATCTTTAGTTTCACAGAAAAAAGTGAACAATAGTACGCTTGGCATAGCCTTGACCTATGAAAAATTCTAGTATTGAACTCATAAAACCTGGTGCCAGGCTTCGTTAAGTTTCTTATTAACACATATTGTAGAGCTTTTCATGGTGCATCGAATGATGTATTGCGCTAGGCTTAATATGGGATGGTTACTGTGAAATGCTGATTTGGCAGTCATACTGTTGGTGCTAAACCGTTACTTGGTTTCAAGTAGATTCTGTCGGGTATATTCGACTGAAAGCGCTCGAAAGGGTCGAAATCATTGAATATGATAATCAGATGTAGGCATGCAACAGTTTTTTTTACGTGTTTTTCAAAAAGTGGTTTGTATTACCACTACAACGAACTGTAAAAATTTCTGAAATCAAAACTTCAAAATTCCCTACTATATGCCATATTGTAGAGAAATGTTTGCTCTACAAAACTGCTGATTTCAGAAAATTCTACAGTTCGTTGTAGTGATAATACAAACCACTTTTTGAAAAACACGAAAAACAACACTTAGAAAACTGTTGCATGCTTAATCAGATGTGATTCTGATGAGGTTTGAACCGATTGGAGCGCTTATTGTTAGAAGGCCGGTTTACGTTCTTATGCGGACTTCACCTTTCAAAGGTAGATATGCTAAGGTATCATAATGTAAAATTGTTAAACATCTGTGGAATTTCGTAAATAAATGAGGCTAAGTGACGACTGTATAGTCTACATATTCCGCTGCTATGTAGATTAATACATATTCCTGAGAATGTATATATAATTGGACTCACTTTGTTTAAATTATTCTGATTAGAATTTGGAATATGTTGCTGTTGCGAATGGCAATTATACAATTTATTTGGCACGGAATTTGACGACATTGTTGATATCCTACGCACGCCATTGTGAAGATTCCTCGGCGGTGGTGATGGCGTTTTTCTCTGATTATTTACTGGACGATTTTGAATATTTCCTGTTTGGCTTGATGCAGGTGATGGCGTTTTTCTCTGATAATTCACTGGACGATTTTGAATATTTCTTGTTTGGCTTGATGCAGGTGATGGCGTTTTTCTCTGATAATTCACTGGACGATTTTGAATATTTCCTGTTTGGCTTGATGCAGGTGATGGCGTTTTTCTCTGATAATTCACTGGACGATCTCGAATATTTCCTGTTTGGCTTGATGCAGGTGATGGCGTTTTTCTCTGATAATTCACCGGACGATTTCGAATGTTTTCTGTTTGGCGTGATGCAGGTGATGGTGTGCGTGAATGGATCCTCGAGTATGAAACAAAAGGATTTATGGGGGTTTGTCTTCCGCCATCGGCTGATATATTTTTCCTTGTCGGTGTTTTTTTCAAATATGGTAGTCTACCTGAATCTGGTGATCTGGATGGTCGAATTATGACTGGAGGCGTAGTTCGTCTCCCTTGCTGTTGGTTTTGTCTTTTGTATCTAAAACCAGTTTCAGAAGCTAAAATCACAAAAAAATAAGAATTTTTCTTACCCATCATCTGGATTTACAAACATCCTCAGTATACATTCTTGTATGTAGGCATCTTGTAATATGTCGCTAGCGGTTAGTCTATCTTTTACAGATCTACATAACATTGCTTTAATTAAAGTTGTCAAACGTAGACTATAGTGTATAGGCATTCGAGGTTGCTAGAAACATACAACTATGCAAACAAAATTGATTTAATAAAATTTACTTTAAACTACCATACCTTTCCGGCTATAATTTCATATTCAAGAGCCTTTTGATGTGGAGCGTTAAATGGATGTTCAAATGTTGTCATTTCGTACACACAACACCCAAGTGCCCATATATCAGCCTAAACAAGATGTTTAACGAAAGTTTTAAAATAATGAAAGACAAACTTAATCACATAGATACCTTCTTACCATACGCCACCCCTTTAAATACTTCCGGAGCCATATTGTGACTGTAACGAACAAGACCGATAGGGAAGTGCTTAACTGTTACAGATAATTTAATGCAATGGGAATGTATCATCGTTAGACCATGGGTTGATTAAGGGTACCTCCCTGTAACGGTTCATTCCCATTACACTATTCTCCTTCCTTGATTTTATCGCTTCTTTTTATCATTCTTGTCACTTTTCAACTTCAAAGTAGCATCTCTTCTCTCCTTCTTCTTCTCTCTCTCTCACATTTATAGAGAGAGAATTCTTCTGATTAATCTTCAAATTCATCTGTATCTTCTTCTCTTATGTACAGGGAAGAAGGAGCTTTAATATTATATTTAAATAATTCATATAAATTAAATTTTATATTTAATTTATATTTAATATTTTATAATTTAGTATTTTGTTTGCAATACTTTGTTTTCATGTGCTAATTTTCGTTCTTCCTCCTCCACATCAACATCTCGATTTCAAATTAGATTCACCCCACTCTTCTCAGAACAACAAAGAAGAATATTATCTATTCTTTTTATCAACATTGAACTTCAACATTGTACAAGCAGCTTTCTTTTATCAATTTTATTATTAAACTAATAATAACTGTTGCTGCTCGTAGAACAGAATTGGGTGTTGTTTTGTGAAGCTGTTAGTAGGGCCTAACGAGTGCCACAAATTGGAGGTTCTACCCAGATTCTGGTATAACATTAATCTGTACAACCAGAACCATAAGCAACGTCATCCTTATTATTAGTCGACACCACCATCAGTTTATCTATTTGTTACATCACCTCATCTCAATTTTTATTAGTGATTTGGTAACATCCTACTGAATACGTTTTTATTGCTCTGGTAAGATTTTTCCAAGCTGTTAAAGAGGCTGTGGTGTGGTAAGAAACCTTTGGAGGACATTTCACTTTCTGAATTTGAAATGTCGCAAGCTATTCCGATGGATAAAGATAAGAAGGTAGCAGTTTCGCGTTTGAGCAGTTCCACCGATCGGGATGCTTTATCTTTAGAACAAGAACCATCGAAGGTTTTTGTAAAGCAAAACCTAAAACTCATCAGTAGTCTCTGTTTTGTCAAGCGGTAGATCTGTCAGATATAATACATCGCGTGCTACACCTGATCTCTCTGTCGCTAACGGTGGAGTTGATGGTAACGCATTTGCTCGAAACTATGAAAATGCAGAATATGCACATACTGGAATCTATGAAACTACAGAAGGAGCAGGCAAAGGAAGCTTTGGAAATGCAAACAGAGGCTATACTTCGAGTTATGGATAAGCAACAAAGCTTATCTCGAGCAAATACGATGACTGCAGCCTCTGGAGATGTTATTACCGTAATTCCTGGAGCTCCTAAAGCTCAAGTTTCAACCGCATCTTTGTCCGCACAGCTGTTGTCTGTTTACGACTCTAATCTCTCGCGGCATACTACTATCCATTTCAAAAAAGAAGACGCACAGCCATTTCTTTGATAACTTTTTCTAAGAAGCAGCTAAAAAGGTGCGGTTTTCAGTATCGGACAGCGAAATGTTGGGGCAATATGAAAAACTAAAA